>JAQZBX010040979.1:0-22495 GCA_029593785.1 Cabassous unicinctus | reverse complement strand
ATATATATATATATATATATGAAATTCCCAAAGGTGTTCCAGACATGTTTTGCACAGCAGCCCACTGGCCACCCAGCCCTGAAGGTGACAGTTTGGAGGAAAACAGCCTGGCCTCATGGAAAAGCCCTCATGGGTTTGTTTAGTTGATTTTAGTGCAGGTTTGTTGGGTTTTTGTTTTGTTGTATTTTTTTTTAATTTTTTATCCTATTGCTTTATAATTTTTCTCACTCAAATGTTTTGAACTCCAGCCCCAGATTTTATATATAATCTTTTTAACTGTTGAACCACAATACCACATTTTATTTAGTCATTTACTGGTTGAGAGGTATTTAGGTTGAATCTAATTTTAATAACTGATTCTCAATAGCTATTATCACACAAGAGTGTCTTCTTTGAACTGACATTAAAGTCAGTTTTGAAAGAGCAAAGTCTTTTATTTTCTAGCACTGCCTGGCAGGGTGACTTGTACCGAGACATACCCAGAGGACTGGAGCCAGAGATGGCTTGCAGGAGCTTCTGGAAAGTGCTCCTGCCCAGTCCCTTGGGACAGAGAATCTGGGTGGTCTGAGCTGGGGCCAGTTCACCCTGAATCACGTGCACTGGGACTTCCAGAAGCAAAATGACCAGAAAACCCACAGCTCGTTCACCACAAAACAGTATGAAAAAGTTACCACATACACCTGTTACGAGGACATTTTTAACCATTATTAAATATTGAAATATGCATTTAATCACAGTAAAACACTAAAAATATTAAAAACATACTTACGTTCCACTTACTCTTTTTATAAACTATCCAACTCATTCTGAATGCAGAGGAGATTAAAGAGAGGGAAAGTTAAAGTTAAAACCAATCACCAGAGCTGGGCTGCCCCTTGACCATGGCAGCACAGGAACATTCCGGAACAGTAGGCCCATGCGGTTTTCCTTCTCCCACCTCCCAGCTGGGGCCTCTGGAGACACCACACCTTCCTGCCTTGGACCAACCACTCCAAGTCCTGACACTTTCATCTGTCATCCAGCCTGGTCACCTCAAGTAAAAGGTCTGGCCAGGAAGTAACCCCCACCCCCTTCTACACCCAGTAATCTGCCGAAGGCTTGGCCTCTGGGGGGTGGGGTGGGCAGGAACTGCTGACATTTGCTGTAATGAGCAGTCACCGACCTGGACAGCGCAAAGCAGCGCTTCCCAGGGGCCCACCATCCTCTTGTGACCCTCAGAGGAGCCTCCTTCTGGCTGGGAAAGGATCTGGGTTGATGCCCAAAAAAAAGACAACCTGGCCTTGCCCTGCCTCTTCCCCATGCTCCCCAAAACATGACAGGCACATCCCCCTTTACTCAAATCTCCACTCATTAGCCTTGGGAAGACTCGTGGCTTCCCAGCTCAGCACACACGCACAGCTGACTCAGTGTAGGGGGCTGTTTGAGGCCCCCGGCCCTGCACCATCTAAAATGATCCACTGGTGCCATCATCATGGGCCAAGATGCCGGTGCCAGGCTCAGGGCAAGAGTTTTAAGAGCATGGTCTGGAAAAGTACATGGAACTGATTCCACTTTGCAGCAAACCAGAACTTCTTTCCTCCCCAGCAATGACTTCTTGCTCTCTCCTGAAGGCGGCCACACCATTGTGAGGAGATGGGCAAATACCCAAGTTGGAGGGGAAATGTGATGGGATCAGCCCAAAGTGCTCCCACCAAGTTCCCCACCTGGCAGCAGGTGCAGGAAACCAGGCCTTTCTGCACAGCTCTATGCAGGAAGCCACTTACTTGCAGGGAGTCCCTGGGCATGTGGCCCACTGTGGCCTCTGGATCTGCTGCCACAGGGCTAGTCCAACTTCATGCTCATGCCTGTAATGGGCCTGGGGTGATTCCACCATTAGCACCTGGGGACACCCCAATGAAAACCATCTCTGTGGACCAGAAGCTCCGTGCAAGCAGGCCACTGGCCACTGAGGAGACCTCTGTGTACTCCAAGTAGCTGGGGCTCTCCTGGCTTATTCCTGCCAGGACCTGCTACCTGGAGTTCAACCCTCCATGGCTCCCCAGCCTCCTTCTTGAAGGAAACCCTCTGCCCACCTGGTCTGCGTCCACTCTATGGAAGATGCAATCTTGACCCCCCTCCGCATCTTCCCATCCGACATCTCCCACCAACTGGCTCATCCTACCCTGGTTTGGTACTTTGCTCTTCAGAGGAAAATGACAGCTGCAGGTGCTTGAGGCTGTTCTCATCCTTCCTCTGTCCTGTGTACAAAGTCCCAGAGCAGCCACCACAGGCCAGGGGCTCCTGAGCTGGGGAGGGAGGGCCGTTGTGGAGCAAGACCCCACTAACCTGCTAGGGGTTGAACTGTTTTCCCCAAAAAGACATGGTCAAGCCTTAAGGCCCAGTCTTGGGAATATGACCTTATGGAAACAGTTGGTGCAGATGGAATTAAAGTGAGGTCACCCCAGAGTAGGGTGGACCCTTAATCCAATACGATTGGTGCCCTAAGGAGAGTGCAGACCCAGACAGATGAGGGAGGGATGGAGGCAGATGCGCCTACAAGCCAAGGGGTGCCGAGGAGGAGCTAGAGGAGGCAAGGAAGGTCTCCCCCAACAGATTCCAGAATCTTGGCCTCCAGAACAGAAGAGAATAAATTCCTGTTGTTTTAAGCCATCCAGTTTGTGGTACTTTGTCACAGCGGCCCGAGGAAACTCCTGCACCACCCCCGGTAATCTCTACAGCTTCTTTCCTGCTTTCTGGATCTTTCACCTCCTGGTTGTACCTGTTTGCCAAGGTCCATCCTCAGTTGTTTCACCAAGGTGCTGTCTGGCCAGCCCACGGGAGGGGAGGGTTCATCATGTTTCCCCTCAGAAACTTCACTTATATCTTGGCCTAAACCTCACCAGCTTCACCGGCAGCCGCACTGCCCTGGATGCCTAGAGCTGCTTGAATGTTCTTTGCACTGCTGCTAACTTACATCACACCTTGGTGAGCCAAGCAGCATCTGAGGATATCGGTGCAGAGTGAAACTCGAATTCCCATCCAGACGTCACCGTGTTCCCTCCACGGGGAGAGAGCCAGAGCCCACGGACGATTCCAGGGCCTGAGGCTGTTGGCAGGGTGGGGCATTCAAAGACTGTCCTGGCTTCTTGTTATCTGCCATCCCGAAAACCAGGTCCTCATTCACAGCCTTGGCGGTGGCTGTTTATGTCATTGCTTTTGACTTTCCCAGGCCCGTCATGTGAGGTCAGGCGCTGGATTAGGCCACATGCTCCCAGGAGGGGGTGATTGGGGGGCTTCAGTAGAGGTGATGACCCTCAACAAGGGCTTTCTTAGGGGGGGCCTGGCCCAGTGCTGGGAGACCCCCGGGGATGAAAAGCAGGTCCCCGGGGCTCTCATGACCCTGGGCAGCACATTCCACAAATACCTCCCTGATGTTCTGTGCTTCCACCTGAACATATGGAGGCTCACCCTGGACCTCCAAATCACAGACAAGCAGACAATAAAAGACTCTCAGCCAGGGACTCTCAGCCCCTACCATGGAGTTGAAGGGGTCATGTGATAATCACCCCCTCCTAGGAAAGGGTCGGAGACAGAGTCCAGGAATGGTTGGATGACTGTCAAATGCCATGACTATGGAATCTAAGGACCCGAGAGAGAGAGACGGTATCTCAGGTGATACCTCAAAAAAGTTTTCTTGATGAGGCTTTCCTTTGGGGAAAAAAAAGGGGGGCCAAAGAGGTGCAAACACAGGACTGAGTCAGACGAACCATGAGAAACCAGCAGCTCAAATTCCTCCGATCTGGGTTTCTGCAGAGGCCAGCGTGAGAACCCACAGGGCAGGGCTGGGGCTTGGGCTCTGGGCTGGAGGTTGACATATGCCTGGACACCTCCCCATGAACAGAGTCTGCGACTGAACAGATAGGCATGAGGGAACAGGGTGCACGGAGGCCACACCTGGGTCCCCACTGCCCCTATTTCACCAGCTGCTACCCTTAGCTCTCCTGTCCTGAGCCCATCAGGAGGCTGCTGGTATCTGTCATCAGCTGAATGCCTCAAAAACAGCCACGTCCTTATAATGATGAAGTTCAAAAATGTTCAAAGGAGGTCAATCTGGGTGTTTGGTGGTGTGAGGGGCACGTAGGAGTTCTCTGTATGGGTTTTCTATTATTTCTGCAACTGTCCTAAAACATTTGAAATTATTTCAAAATAAAGTTACCTATACGACCACATCCTGATCCTGTTCCCTTATGTGGCAAAAAGGGTTTTGCAGCTGGGATGAAGTTAAGGATCTGGGGACAGGGAGATGAGCCTGGGCTACCCAGGTGGGCCCAGTGCAATCACCAGCGTCCTTCTGAGAGGAAGCCAGACTACAGACAGGAGATGGAGGCCAGGAGGCACAGGTGGGAGCGGTGCGGCCACAAGCCAAGGAATGCTGGCAGCCGCCAGAAGCTGCAAGAACGGATTCTCGCCTAGAGCCACTGGAGGAGTGTGGCCCTGCCAGCAAATGATTTCTGGCTTCTTACCTCCAGAACTGTGCAGGAATGAGTTCCTGTTATTTTAAGCCACTGCTTTTGTGGTCATTTATTATAGCAGCCACAGGAAGCTAATGCAGGCCCAAAGGCAAGCCCAGGCCTGACCTCTCAGCTCTCCAAACCACGTTCACCCACGAGCCCCTGGACTGTCACTCTCTGGAGAGAGCGGTGCCTCCGTCGGGAACTATGCCAGGACTGGGTATGGAGACATCATGCATCTTCGAGATAGGACGCGTGCAGAAACCGGAACCCATGAAATGCTCTCCAGAAATGTCCTGCCACCGAGGGAAACATGTTCTGGTTCTCCATGGAAGCTTCTGGAAAAGCGTGACTCATGGCCCAGCAGATACCATTTGAAGAGCAAAGCCCTGCACCCAGACCCTTGAACCCAGTGGTACTTGTAAGCTGAGCAAGCCTTGCAGAAGATTTATGAGGAGAACTGAAAGCAGCTGGGGTACCTCATTCGTTCTGTGAGGAAACTGTAGGAGAAAAATGGCCAGGGATGCGGAACAATGCCATGATGACTTAACTCACTCCACCCGGTCCTGACTAGGGTGGGGCCACGGCAGGTACCACCGTGCCTCCTCCCAGCAAGGAGGCCTGAGCAGGCGCTGGAGTGCCGCTAGTGGGGGGCTCCTGTGCCCCAGACCCGCGGACATCCCAGGTGGTGCAGAGCAGGTGACAGAAGCTCAGGCCCAAGGCAGGGACAGCCCAAGCCCCAGGGTGCCCGATGCGGCAGCTACTGCAGGGCCCAGAGCCCGGGTCAGGGCAATGGGTGCTGGGTGGGCACAGGAGAGGAAGACCACGGTGCATGAGCTTCCAGGGGATGACAACATCCACCTCTTACTGCAATCTCCCAGGGAACCACCAGGGGGTGTCCTGTGAGCCTCGCCGAGCAGGCTTTGATGCCCGCTGGCCTGCATGGGGGCCAGCTGATAGGCTGCTCAGGCCACCTGGGTTCCTCCGCAGCCCAGAAGCTAGTTAGCGAACGACCACCCACAGCTCCCGCGCCCACTCAGCCAGGATGACCGCTGAATGTCACAGGCCAGCACTGCCACCGGCCTGCACACTTGGAACACACAACGCCCTCTGAGTAGACACACGCTTGCCTGAAATCATGGCCAGAGGCCTGCAGGATATTTCAGGGTCAGGGAGAGAAAAGTATGAATGGGGAAAAAAAACAAAAAACAAAAAACAACCATGAAATGCCGAAAGGGCGTCCGGTGGGCCAGAAACCACACGCCTCCTTATCAAGTTTGCATTTGCATGTTTACATCCTAAAAGCCCCACTGAGGGACGCCAGCCCAGTGTGGTCACCTCTGCTGATCTGAGGCTCTGCACAGGCAGCTGCACCAACTCTTCCAGAGACTTCTTCCTTCACTGGACTCCTGGTCCCTGAAGCTCACGATTATGTGAGAAGTAATGCCTATCAAAATTGCTTAATGACTTCTAGTAATCTAGTAAACCCTACCAGTAGAGTCTAGAAAATTCTTAGCTCCTTCTGGAAGGACAGAGTAAACAGCACCGACTGCTAGCTCTTCCTGAGGACAAGACTTTGCAAGATTTACAAAGGGTTCTGCACGGACTTCTGCCTCCCAGGTGAAACGGCCACTGCTTTAGTTCTGCAGCTGCTAAAACTAGTATCATCCAATGGGTTGGCATAAACAACGGCAATTTACTGGATCAGAGTTTTGAGGCCAGGAGTCCAAAACTGAGGCGTCAGCAAAGCGAAGCTTCCTCCCCGAAGAACGTGGCGTTCTGAGCTGGCTGCTGGCGACCCTTCGGGCTCCCTGGCTGTTCCGTCACATGGCAACATCCTCTCCTTTCTCCTCTCGGTTCTGTTCACTTAAGGCTCTTAGCTTCTCCCATGCTTCCTCTTCCACGTCCAATCTCCTTTTCTTATAAGGACGCCCTATGGGATGAAGGCCCTTCCTCATTCAGTTTGGGCACCTTCAAAGGCCCTATTTACAAAGGCGTTCACACCCACAGGGCCAGGGGTTGGAAACCCGTGGTAGTTTGAGGCTTTTACGGACCCCAGAAAAAAATCATGTCCTTAGACCTAATCCATTCCTGTAGGGGGGAAGCTAATAGGCGGCACCTTCCTTTTGATTAGATTTAGAACATGACCCAGGGTGGGTCTTAATCCTCTTACCAGAGTCCTTTATAAATGGGATGAATAGAGAGAGAGGAGACCCAGAAAGAAACCCCCAGAAGCAGAGAGAGAAAGTCCTGGAAGCCAGAAGCTGAACTCAACAGAACAGAGAAGCACAGAGAGAAGCCCCCGGACGCTAAAAGAGGAAGCCACAGAAACCAGGAAGCTGAAAGTGACGAGACCCGGAGGAGAAGGGAGATGATTTGGCAGAGGAGTCCTGGATGACCTGCAGCTGGTCTTTGGGGAGAAAGCATCACCTGATGCCTTGATTTGGACATTTTTCTCAGCCTCGGAACTGTAAGCTTGTAAATGAATAAATCCCCATTGTAAAAGCCAACCCATTTCTGGTATATTGCCTTGGCAACCTTTTGCAAACTGAAACAGGACCTGAACGTGCCTTTTATGGACACAGGATTCAATCCCCATCACCCACGTTGATTGAATATCCAGATTCAGACAACGAAGACATTGGGTGTTCTCCCTTTAAAGGGTTCACCAGGTTAAACTTTAAACAGCTAATGCCTCCCCTACCCCCACCCTGTAGGCTGAACATGAAAATGGGGTGAAATGTGACTCTAGCTTTTCCGGAATGCAGCTGTTCACTAGGCAGAATCCAATTGTGATGTGATTTTCTATGACAAGAGAATTACTTGAGTGGCTGGGTGGACCCCTTCAAAGGGGAGACACCCCTGCAACACCTCTGCCATTGGAAGTTGTCACAAAGAGCGAGGTGAGGCACCCTGCATGCGTGTTCGAGCTCTGCGGTGAGGGGTGGGCGGACAGAGGTGAAACACCCTTCTGAAGGTCGACACTCCTGTGCACAGAGGGCATTTCCAGAAGACAAATGACAGGAGGGATCTGCTGTAGAGGTGTTTGGAACGATTGCAACGTAACAGAAAAGGGAGGCAGACTCAGCATCTGGCCAAGTGACATTCTGTGACACACCAAGACCTTGAAATACTCCAACCAGGGGAAGGTCTCAGGATTCTTTCTAGAAAATGGCAAACTCTGAGTAAGCTCCTCCCCGCCCCACACACCCCCAAGGCTCACCCTGGCCTTGCAGGAGAGCCCAAGACGAGGCAAAACCTCAAATCGGCCCCAAGACACACATGTGGACAGTCACACGGAACCAAGCGGGGCTCAGTGACAGGGCTCCCCCTTCACCCAAGGCTCTCTGGCTGCCTCCTAGGGCCCTGAGGGGCACCTTCTGCGTGCCATTTTCTGACCCTACCATTTCCAGTTAAAAAATAAAAATTCTGAATAACCACACGTTAAAGTCCGTGTGATCCATAAAATGGAATATTATCAGCTTTAAAAATGACATAGATCTAAATTTGACACTAAAAGACAACCATGTCTTAGGATGAGGGCCCAGAATTATAGTTATCATCCCATTTTATTTAAAAAATTATGGGGAGTGGGTGGAGCTCAGTGGTTGAGCACCTGCTTTGCATGTATGAGGTCCCAGGTTCAATTCCTGGTACCTCCTAAAAAATTAGCCATACTTCTCTGTGTGTATATGCATATCTACATGCACATACAAAAATACAATTTGTACATGCATGTGTCTGTAAATGTATATGCAGAGGCACATATCATCAATCTCTACGTATCTATCCATCCATGTTAACATATACCAAAATAAAGCTAAGTAGGGTTATATCAAGGTGGCAGGATTTTTTCTTTCTTTTTTTCAGGAGTGTGGGCTGGTTATTTCAGAAAAGCAGAACACAACCACATGAAAACTTAATCTCTCCCGTTCTGGACATCTTTACTTGTGGGAATTTTCCTAACTCTCCATTGGCATACACAGATCTTCAGGATGGAAGGCAGCAGGCAGCTTGGGGAACCAGCACAGGTTCCAGGTCCCAGCCCTGCTTTTAGATCCAAAACAAAACCGCGTGCACACACACAGGGTCAGCTGGGAAAGTCAGGAAACAGGAAGGCAATCTGGGAAGCCCCTCGGAATCACCAAGCTCAGAGGTAGCCCCCATGAAAAGCCGACCTGGTCTGAAATCACCTGTGGGGTCTTCTTCAGGGGGCAGGTAGCCGGTGGGCTCTGAAGTGCCCACCGCACTTCTCATCCTCTCACAACATCTCCAATCTTGTCGGGGAAGGGAGGCAAAAGGGGGAGAGCGTCTTGCTGGACACTCAGGAACAAGCCAGAAAGGTCCTTGGCTCTGGACAGAGGCCGTCCTCCCTCACGCCTGAGGGACAAGCCCGACTGCAGGGCGCAAGCTGCCGCGTGGCCAGAGCCACCCGGCTCGCCCCGATACACTCACGGCACAGCCACCACCACCGCCTGTGAGCCACAGCAACCTCCGGGAAGCTGCTCCCAAAGCACCTCAGGCAGGAACGTGGTCACCTGGAAGCCAGGCGACCCTGGGCAGTGCCACAGGGCGTGATTTCAGTTAAGATGTAAAACTAATGGGCGGCTTTTTTACAAAGCCCCGTGGACACGTACCCGAGACCCCTCGGTGAAACGCACAGAGGAAAACCGATGCCTCTGCAGAACCATGTTATAAAAGCAACCGAAGGCTTGAAAATAAACGTGGGTTTTAGTTGTGGCCTCTTCAGGGACGGCGAGGAAGGGCTGGGCCCCAGGCGCTATTTTAAAAATGGAATATACCAGAATGCCAGCAGTATAATAAAAACTGCCCCAGGATAATGAACCGATGTCAGCTCAGGGGCTAGGTTTGGGGAGGGGGGTGAGAAAGGGGCAGCCCTGGCCTAAATTATAGACCTCAGAGGGAGGCCGGGTCTCCGGGATCCTGTGGCAGAATGTTCCGGGGGAACGGGGACGGGTGGGGCTGTGACGGGCTGCTGGCTCCCCTGCCCGGGCCTCAGACGGAAGGGACCAGCTCTCGGTGTGCTTTTCTTTCTTGCATCCTGGGCTGGTTTCCAGGATGGACTGTGACAGCCTGCAGCCCAGGAGGGGCCAGTTATCCAGAGCTGAACCTCAGGGGCCATCTCCTGAGCTTTTGTTGGCTGAGTGACATTCAGGCCAGGGTGAGAAAACGAGTATCTCTGGAAGGGGGGAGGGCAAGAAGGAAGAAATCTCATAGAAGGCCTGGGAGAGGTGCCTGTGGGGAGGCAGGGCTGCTGAATAGGAACCCATGATGCCATCTCCAGCAAAACGCCTCTCACTAAGTGCACCATGAAACGGGGTCTGCTTCTGAGCACCAGGCCAGCCTCAGGGAGGCTTGGAGAGGGTCCCCCCCGGGCTCCAGTACAAGGGGAAGCAGCAACGATGACCAGAGTCCTTGACTCAGTGATTATGGGAAAGGGCCAGGTGTGTGTGTGTGTGTGTGTGTGTGTGTACGTGTGTGTGTGTGCATATGTGTATACACACGTATGTGTATGCCCGTGCATGTGTAAGCCTATGTGTACATGTGAGTATGTGTGCCTGAGTGCATGTATACATCTATGCACGTGCATGTATGTGTATACTTCTACAGATTGTCTGTTTTGTACATGTGTATGTTTTTTCCAATCCAGCATAGACAATACTCTCATAAAATATAATAAAAGTGAATTTGCTAGGAAAAAATACAATTAAACAAACCAAAGACATACAAAATCAAAGCCCAGAGACAACAAACAGACAGGTGACCAGGCCGTCAGATGCTGTGGCAGCTCCCATGCGTCACTGTCAGGCTGCAAACGGTGGTAGTGGACAGCTCGGCGCAGGCAGACCACACCTGGAGTGCACGGGGCCCTAGGTTCCTGCCTGGCCTCACCAGCATCCAGATGGACACCAGGGATGTGTGGGCAAGCCGTTCAGCGGCTGCTGAGGTGCTGGGTCCGGCTCACCCCTGCCTTCCATGTCTTATGCCCAGGTGGGGCCACTCAGGTCTCATCCCTGCATCATCCTGGCCTTGCGAGAGCTCGTCCAGGCAGTTGTCCTGCGGCGGTCGACCCCAGGCCTTCCTGAGGCTGCCCCACCCTGTGGGCCTCTCACCTTGGTGTGGAAAGGACATTCCTACCTGCAGTGCTGCCTGAGAGGAAGAGTGGGTTTCCAGCCGAGGGTCTCGAGACACTTCCTCTTCAGAGGCCACCCCCCATCCTGCCGGATGACAACGGGTACTACTAACACATGCACTAAGAGCTCTAGTGGATTTTCTTACTGAATTCACCCTATGAGAGACAACCCCTGCATCATCTGTCCTTCAAAGACAGGAGCTCTGGGCCGAGTCAATAAGCGGGGGCCCCGCACACAGGCAACCCCCTCTCACTGGCTGGCTCCTTGTAGCAACCTCGCTGTTGCTGGCGCAAGACCATGGTCTGCCCACTCCCAGGCCTACTCTCTTGCTTCTCGGGCAGATGACAATGTGGAATGCTTTCAGCCCACACTGCCAGGTCCCACACTCTGCTGCCCCCCGCCCCCGGGGAACACCTACCTCTCCACCTTCCTGGAGACCACCTACAGCCGGCCCTCCCCAACTCCACCAGACCTCCTTGAGGGCAGAGACCATGTGAATACTTTCTGATCACCTGCCTTCCATGGAGCCGGGCCGAGAATACCTTGGTCCAGGATGCCCTGGGAAGGGACAGGGCAGAGCCAGTGGCAAAGGGTAGGCCCAGTTCAACCACGCAGGTCTCAACATCTCACCTCCCAGCTGCTGTTCTCAAGAAGCTGCCAGACCGAGGATGCACTCTGCCCAAACAAAGTCAACTAGCAAAGCTGTGGGCACTGGGCAACGGGGCAGGGAAACACCATGAGGGCGGATGACCTGATTCCTGTGGCCCCACCTGCCAGCAAGGATGGAGGAATCCCAAATACCCCTCCGCGAACTTGGAAAATAGTTAGAAGGACTGTGCACAAGATTACCTGGCAGGAGAGAGGACCAACACAGGGTGGAAAGTGTGTTAAAAAGCAACATAAAAGAAAAGCCTAGGAGGGAAAGACAAAAATGGGTTCAGAACTTAGGCTAGCTGGCCTTTGTCCCATCTAAGCCTCACTGCCAAGGGGTTCAGTCACACGGCTGCGCTGGCAAGCTCCAGATCTGGGGGTCGGCCCTGGGCCCAGAGAGGACAAGTGCTTGAGAGGCAGAAAGACTGACGCAGACAGCAGCACGGCTCCAGGCCCTCAGGCAAGCCACGTAAAACCTCTCTGAGCCTCGGTTTCCCTGCGTTTAAGATGGTATCTTAATGTGCCTCAGCTGCTATGACAAATATGACATTGGCTTAAACAATGGGAATTTATTCCCTGGTTTCTGGTGCCTTCTCTTTATAAGGACCCCAGTAATCTCAGTTAAGGCCCACCCTGCTTCAGCTGGCCACACCTCAGCTAAAATAACATCTTCAAGAGATCCTACTTAAAATGGGTTCATGCCCACAGGACTGCGGATTAAGACTAAGAGCATGTCTAAATCAGGGGACATGATTCAAGGTGGGGGTCACCATACCCCGTCTTCGTGGGGCTGCTATGATATGTAAATGAGATGATGTTCACAAAGCGCCCCTCCCTGAGATGGACTGGTGGCTGCTTTAAAATGGGGCCTTCCCACTGATTTTGAAGACTTTAAATGTCCTTTCCAACTCACTGCTCCAGTAAAATGTGATATTTTCTATTTTAAAAGCAACCAAAAGAAAACTTAGAAAATCCCTTTATGCAAAGCTATTGCATTTTGCCCCATTTTGACTTTATTAGTTTCACAATATGATACAGTGATTAATAACTTAAATTTCCCAGAAAAAAAATTTTTTTTAAGTGCATTACCTGTTCAAAATAAAACTTGGTGGAAATCCTAGTTCATCAAGTAACTTTGAAAAAATATCTTCAATGTAAATTGTTAGCCACAGCCCTAAAAGGAAGAGCTGCTATGAACGAGATTAATTGAAAATTCTAATTCCGAGAATTATTTAATGACAAAATATTCTTTCATGCAACTATGGCCTATTTAGATGGAACTCTGTGTGTGTGGTATGTATTCATGAAGTGATGTTTCTTGGAATATCCAAAAAGTACTGTATGTAAAAATGCTCTTTGAAACTAAAAAAGGAACCTTCCCTCTAACGAGGGAAGGGGCATCAAATGAGCAGGGTCCACGTTCACTCTGTTGAATCTGGGCTCAGGGACTCCTTAGCCAGTAGATTCTGTCACAGCAGAAGTGATCTTGTGCCAGGGTCCAGGCCCAGGCCTTAAAAAAAAAATGGCAGTTTTGATGTCCTATTTCTTGGGATGCCTATTCTTGGAACCCAATCAGAGTTCTCCAGAGAAATAGAACCAACAAGATGGATGGGTAATACACACATGCATATATATGCACGTAAATATTTAAGAGATTTGTTGTAGGAACTGGCTCATGTAATCATGGGCATTGGCAGGTCTAATTCTGTAGGGCAGGCTACACATTGGAAACTTCAATGAGGGTAGCAGTGAACTCCCCAGGAGAAGCCAGCTGAGTGAAATGGGGCTAGAAATGCTTCTTTCTGACATCTGAAATTGTTGGTTCTGGTCTGAAGACCTGAAATTGCTTGGACGAGGAGACTTCACTTATTAATGAGGGCAATCTCTTTTTTTGATTGTAGATGCAATTGGCTGTAGATGCAATCAATTAACTGTAGATGCTAATTCATCTACAAAATAATCTCACAGTAATAATCAGGACAGAGCTTGCTTGGCCAAAAACTGGACACTATCACCTAGCTGAGTTGACACATGAACTTAACCATCACACCTAGCCCCCATGCTCTGAAGAGACCCAAGCAACCTTGTAGACATCCCTGCATGGAGAGCAACTGGTCCCCTTCAAGGAACTGAGTGCCTAACCAACAGCCAGCACCAACTTCCCATTCCTGTGAGTGAGCCACCCTGAAAACAAGTCTTGCGATCCCTTTTAAGACACCCCAGCTGACTTGTGGAACAGAGTGAAATTGTCCGCCAGAGCTCTAACCAAACTGTAGATTTCTGAGCCAAAGACATGGCTGCTGCTATGTTAAGCCATTAAGTTTTGTGGTGGATTGTTGGACAGTAATAGATGACTATCATCTATTTTGACTCCAGCCCCATTTCCCGGCCTCCACTCGTGTCCAAAGACTACAAAAGCCTTCCAGCTGCCTCTGTAGCAACCCATTATCACAACCCTATCCCTCCTGCCCACTGCTCCAGATAAGGATTCCTAAAATACGATGCCTAAAGATGTTGATGGGTGTAGGATGACCGAATACCTGAAAGTAACTTGTTTCTCTCCCTGTTGCTTGGCTACAAAGAAAAGAACTGTGTGTAAATTAGAAGGCAATGAGATGCAACCCTCTCTTTCTGCCAAATTCCACTTTTGGTGGTCAAGAATATCCTGTTGAAGCAATGAAGTATGAAAACCAGCTTCAACCGGTTGGCTGGACCTGCTGTCCTCACTTCAACTTGCTTAATTAACATAGTAAATTTCCCACCCAGGGGTGGAGTGATCCGCCCTTTTTTGATCATGCAATGTATGTGCAAGCATGATTTCCTGAACATACTATACAATGATATAACTAGCCATGTATGATCATCCGTATGTATAAAAGCTAATGCATAATCAAAGCAAATGCTAAGTAGTAACTTGGGTATTTAAGCAAGAGTAAAACTGCAGCATGGGGAGTCAGGTCTGAGTCACTTTGGACTGACCTTGGCTCCTACCTCTGCAGACGTAATAAATGTGAGTTTGCCTAACTCTGGTGTTGAAGTTTTCTTCATGCCGTCTCTGGTTATTCATAAAGGCCCTGCCTTGAGGCCTAACAAATTGGCGACTCCACCGGGACTAAATAAATAAATAAAAATGGTAACTAGACAATGCTTCCAAGGTGAACTGCGGAGGGGGTTGTCTGCACCGGGGCATCTCTGACTCCAGCGGTTGCTCAGGATTTTCCTGAGGACTTGGGGGTTACCCTGGGCAGAGCCCCTTTCCAATTGCCAAAGGAACCAAGGCTCACGAGGTGAGGATGGAAGACGGGGTCGTCTCCTTCCCCTGGCGGGTGAGTTTGTTCCTTTATTCATTACTTCTTTTTTCTTCTGGCTGATCATGAGTTAGAATTTGGTTTACCTTTGTTAAAGTGGCAAAGGTTTGGTAACAGTGGGAAAGGTTTAGGTGGGTTTGAGTCCCACTCCCTCATTCCCTTAAGGGGGAAACCTGCTGTTTGGCTTTGGCTAACTGCTAGTTAGCATATGGCTTACCTTCACTAAGGTAGTGAAGGTTTAGTGGTAGTGGGAGAGGTTTCGTGGGTTTGAGTCCCACTCCCTCGCTCCTTTAAAGGGGAAGCCTGCTGCCTTGTGTGCCTTTGTTTTGGCTATCATCTTTCTCTCTCTCTCTCTCTCTCTCTGCCACCATGGGGAACGAGGCATCAGTACCCGAGTGCTCACCGCTAGGATGCATCCTGAAAAATTGGGGCATCTGGGCTACAGAAGCATAAATTATTTTTTAGTAATGAAACTTAACCTAGATATAAATTAAATAACAGTAAAATTTAGCCAAAAATACAAGTCTTTGAATTTTAATACTATGTTGCAATTAAACTTGTTTTGTAAACAGCAAGAAAAATGGGCAAAAAGTCGCGTATGTTCAAATTTTCTTTGAGTTGTGGAAAAATAAAGAAACTAAAAAGTTGTGAGTTAATGCTGTGTGAGTCCCCTTCAGCCCCAAAGATCTTAAAAGCAGTAAAAATAAAAAATGTGAAATGATGGAAAGCTTGGAAACAACCACACCAAAGGAGTAAGAATTATGAGTCAAATTAGTAAACTTTATGTTTCTGTTGTTGTATCTTAACTCTTTGTGTTTGTTCAGTATATATTTCCATACCTCCAGATGTTAATATTAAATTAACAAATAAAAATTCTTAAAATAGCCTTATTCAGATGGCAAAAAAAAAAAAAATTAAATAAGCACTTGTGTTAATATACAAAGCAGAGAGTCTGTTTTATCAAAATAGCTTTTTGTACTTTAATCTTATCGTGTCCTGAAACTCTAAAATAATTAATGTCCTTTTTGGGGTTGTTGGGGGTACTGGAAACCCTTCATCCCTCATTTAACTCAAATATGTGTGTGTTAATCAAAAAGAGTTGTACATGGGAATAGAGCACCCCCAGCAAGCTGCTTTTTAAAAAGTAAATAAAGTAACAACACAGACTCAAGCATTAAAGGGGAGGTGAACCCTAACTGACCCTGTGAATTGCATGTAGCCAGCACCAATATGAACTTCGGGTGGGGTTTGTGGCAAAGGCAACATTCTAAGCAAATACCCCTTGGGTTTTGGTCCCAATTGTGGAAGGGAGCCAAATTATGATGTAGCCCCTTGAAAAAGCAACTGTGTACAACATACCATGCCCCAGTGCAAGCAGAGGGCTTAACCCAATAGTATCCGGTCACTCTGAAAACTACCATCCCTATCCAGGGGTGAATTACAAATACTAGAAACAAAACAGGAACAATGGATTGTCTCGGGCTGCCCTCTGTGGAGGAGAGATCTGTGGAAAGACATCTGAGACACCCGCCAGCAATGACAGGGAACTATCATGTCCCTGCCCACTCCTCTAACACCCCTCTCAGGAATGTTGAGGCAGATACCTCCAGGAAGATCTGAAACCATGCCATTGAAACCTGAGAAGCAGCAGAGCAACTCTACAGGAAAAAGCAGACATCATGGCTACCAAACCCTGTGGCAGCACTTCCAGCTACCTGTTACTCGCTAGCAGCTCGTGGACATCACCCACGAGTGTCCATCATGCTCACTCCAATGACTGCAACAATTATCTCACCAGATGGAACATATTGGCCAAGCACAGATTCCAGTAGCATGATGGCAAGTGGATTACATTGATCCCCTCCCGCTCTCGGAAGGGGCAAGATATACTTTCACTACCACAGACACCGCCACAGAACTCTTGCAACCAGCAGGCTACTATTAAAAAAAAACAAAAACCATTTACTGGTAACCTCACGCAGTTTTAGGCTATGAATCAGAATATTGTTTAAACTTTCCATCTGCCTTATAACCCTACTGGTGCAGGTCTTATAGAAAGGATGAATAGCCTTTGAAAGGAGTAAATAAAAAGCGCTAAGAATCTTTACAATAATGAACTAAGAAACTGTCTCCAACCTTAACCTGTTTAAATTCAACACCCTGCTCCAACTGAAATGCTAATAGCAAGACCAATGGAAACATTGAGAATATGAATTAAAGGACCAATAGCCCTACAGCCCCAAAGGGGAAGTAATAATAAATATCTGTTGTTGCCCATGCCTCAAACCATACAAATTGGGAAAATGAGGTCACTTGGCCATGGTGCTGGCCTATGCAGCCTTGCTGGTTAGGAATCTTAAACCCATGGGAAATAGGAGTTACCCAAAACATTATAAAACCAAAAAAAAAAAGCAAGTATCTTTTAGTATTTGTAAACACCTTTTCAGGATGAGTGGAAGCTTTTCCCTACCAAACAAAACAGTATTCAATGATAACTAAGTTCCTGCTCCAGGAAACTATCCCGAAGTTTGGGCTGTCCCAACCAACTCAGTCAGATAATGAACTTGCTTTTATTTCAGCTGTGGTGCAAAGTGTCAACCAATGTCTCAGAAATAAGTAGAAACTGCATGCAGCCTAGAAACCTGAGACTTCAGGAAAGGTGGAAAGGATGAACTATACTTTAAAGAAAACCTTAAGTAAAATTTATCAAGAAACACAGTTAAAATGGACAGAAACACATAACCCAGCTCTCCTTCGGGTTAAGGTGGCCCCTAGAAGAGGACTTGAGTTAAAGTCCTTTTGAGCTTATGTATGGAAAGCCCTTTCTAAGCAACCCAAGGGAAAAACCCAATTCCCCAATAACCTTAGAGGGAGCCCTCCATAAGTGGAACTTGCAGTTAGGAGGGTTCCTCACCACCATGCACGCATATACAAATATGTGCTTAAAATACCCCACTGCCCAGACTCTCCACCCCTTCTGAGTCGGGGATCAGGTTCTTTTAAAAGTTTGGAAAAACAAACACCCTGAAAATCAGCTTAAACCTAAATGGGAGAGACCTTCCCCAGTACTATTAACCTCTCATTCTTCTGTTAAGTTACAGAGACTCAAGTCCTGGGTCCATCATACCAGAGCAAAACCTTACTACTTATCAAATCTGGCAGATAAAAGAGGTCCTAAACCAGAGACCACACCTGAGCATAAAGCGAACTATGACGTGGAGCCGGCTGGGAACCTATCTTTCCTACTCTGAAAGAAAAAAACTCTACCAGATACTAATTCTGTTCTTTCTTTTACAGAACCTACCAATAACTATCCCTGAGGGAAGATACTAATCATCCCTCACACCTGTTTACCTGGTTTTACAAATCATCCAAAACATCTACAATAGAACCAAGTGTTGGTACTATGTAAATTTACACAATCAATATCAAGTAATGCCTAGACCAGCTGTACTGTGGAATGCTTCAGTGGCCAGAAGAGCCTACTTAAACAAAATTCAGCATACTTTTGTAAAAGCAGACCCCAAAACATGTAACACCACAAATAATCAAAGAAAGCCAATTAATCCCCTTGTTTACCTTTTTAGGAATCACAGCATTCGCCAGAACTGCAGCCGCATCCTTATACTGAGCCACCAATCTCTCCAAAGAATTGAGAGCAATAACCTCCTAACAAGGAAATAATTTCTCCCTCTAGAACCTGTCCAGCTTCACCAAGTGGCTGCTCCCCTTCATTATCTTAATTCTTTTAGCAGTTACACCTCATTAACAGATCGACTTTTCCTCCTCAGGCCACCTTCTTACAATAGTTTCCTAAGAGGTCCAGGCCCATAACAGCCCATAACGGTCAACAAGAAGTCGTAACAGAAGATCTGAGGAGTTCCCTTCCCCTGCGATAAGAATATTGCCAAAAACTAGAAGGAGGGAATTGATGGGTGTAGGATGACCGAATACCTGAAAATAACTTGTTTCTCTCCCTGTTGCTTGGCTACAAAGGAAAGAATTGTGTGTAAATTAGAAGGCAAAGAGATGCAACCCTCTCTTTCTGCCAAATTCCACTTTTGGTGGTCAAGAATATCCTGTTAAAGCAATGAAGTATGAAAACCAGCTTCAACCAGTTGGCTGGACCTGCTGTCCGCACTTCAACTTGCTTAATTAACATAGTAAATTTCCCACCCAGGGGTGGAGTGATCCGCCCTTTTTCGATCATGCAATGTATGTGCAAGCATGATTTCCTGAACATACTAATTATACAATGATATAACTAGCCATGTATGATCATCCGTATGCATAAAAGCTAATGCATAATCAAAACAAATGCTAAGTAGTAACTTGGGTATTTAAGCAAGAGTAAAACTGCAGCATGAGGAGTCAGGTCTGAGTCACTTTGGACTGACCTTGGCTCCTACCTCTGCAGACGTAATAAATGTGAGTTTGCCTAACTCTGGTGATGAGGTTTTCTTCATGCCGTCTCTGGTTATTCATAAAGGCCCTGCCTTGAGGCCTAACAATGTCAAGAGGATCCACAAGTCTCCTCGGCCAAGCACTCAAAGCATCTACCACCCAACTTCACTGGCCCTTCTTTCTTCCTGCAGCTGCCCCCCAGGTCCCTCCGAGGCGCCACCACACCTCTGTCATTCTGCCTTCTTTCTGGAATGCCCACTCCCATCCCTTTCAACATTCCCTCCCCTCCCCATTCCTGCTGAATTTTTCACCAGCCAAGCCTGTGTCTCCAAGCAGGACTAACGGCAGCTCCCACATCACCCACCCCAAGAGACCCAACGTGGGCACATCGGAAAGTGTGGCGGTCTCACGACTGGATCTGCAGAGCCTTGGGTTCAAGACCTCCTCGCGGGCTGAGTGGTCCTGGAGAGGTCACCATCCTCTGAGCATCCTCAGGCTCCATTTTGGGAAATGGAGACTTCAGCTGATGACCACCCTCATTAGTCCTCAGGGGCGTGGGAAACCCAACCAGGTGATGCAACAAAAGCCCTAAAAATTCCACGGCCTGCAGAAGTGGGTATGATTTCCACAATATTAGAGCAGATGGAAGGCAGGCTAACCCTTCCCTAATGACGTATTTGCTAGGAGCACCGCTGAGAGCTCAGCAGCTGCTGGCTATGCAACTGAGTGAATGTTTCTAGAACCTCCCCAGGGTGTCCAGAAGTGTGTGCTTCATAGGGCAAATGAGGACATCTTTCTCTTCTACACACACTGGCCAACATTTCATTTTCCCATTTTCCCAGACCACATGAACAGCAAACCTGGATAGAACCATTTTATTCCTCTATGCACAGGATGGAAAAACAGGCAATGCCGTGATGGGGTCGAGATGCCCGTGGAGGCCTATGGAACTAAAGCTTTTTACACATGTTCTCTCTTCAAATCTCAGATGCTAAAAACACTTTGCTGGGCCTCTAATCAGAGATCCTCAAAACCACTTAGGCCAACTTCTGTGATTACAGCCATTTCAGGAAAGAGGAAAACCCAAGTCAAGAATCCAAACCAGACCGGCCCAGCCCTGGGGAGAGCAGGGTACACTGGTCAACCCTCAGGCAACTGGAAGGGGAGAGGAAATTCACCGAGAGGAAATTCAGAGGGCCCCAGGTCTCACCTTAAGCAACACCGTCAATGTCTCTGGACACAAAACCTTAAACAGTAACAGCTAATCTTTGCTTTTGGGGAAAACGCCAAAGGCAGCAGGCAAGAGAAAATTGAACCTGGGGTAATGGATCTCTCCTAGAAAAATCTCCCCAGGACATTTAAGAAACACTATCCTCAATTTGAATGTTGATCCTGAAGCATTAGGTCTGCAAACCCTGACCCAACCATGGGGTCCCACTGGGGTCCCACTGGGGTCCCTTGGAAGAATCTATTCTGGGGAAATTCAGAACTATAGGCCTTAAGCCCAGAGGGCTACAGGGTGTTTTGGGTTCACTGCCTGCCAAGCTGTACTGATCTGACCCACCCTGAGAAGGACCTAAGCCACCTCTTCCCTAGGCTCCCTTAGCAAAAGCCCTGCCATGTTATGGCCTCAATGGAACGAGGATGGGAGGAGAAAGAGCCCAGATAAGGGGAAAACATACTGGGGAGAAAACTATGAAAACAGGAGTCCTCAGTTTCCCACCCATCCAATCCATTCTGAGCATGAAAAAAGGGTCAGGGCCCAGTTTCTCCTCTCAATAAACTCATTTTGCTCTCCAAAAGCTCAGCTGTGCCAAGCGCACCTCTCATTTCTCAGCTCCTCACTCACCCTCCATGCCCTTCTCTTTTTTTAAGGGGGCTAGAAGACAACAAACTACATCTCCCTGATTCTTTGCTGTCAGCCTTCCATTAGGTTCTTCCATGGAAGGCTCTGGCAGGAGACTGGAAAGCCGATGGAAGGAAGAAACATTTTCCTGGCTCCTGATGACACCTCCTGCAGTGGCGGCAAAGGCGGCCAGGGCCAGCTTGGGGAGGTGGGAGGCTCCTGTGGGAAGCCGCTTGATCCCAGCAGCCACAGTCTCAGTGAAGGAAGTAGTGGCCCTAAGGACCAGGTTTTTCCTTCCACTCCTTCTGCCTATGGGTGGTAGTGCCTTCCTGTAGTTATTCAACATGGGGGAAGCTTACTGTGGTGGTCTGAAGCTATATATACCCCAGAAAAACATGTTCTTAAATCTAACACATTCCTGTGGGTGTGAACCCCTTGTAAGTAGGACTTTTGAGGAGGTTACATCAGTTAAGGTGTGGCCCAGCCCAATCAGGATGGGTCTTAATTCTATTACTGGAGTCCTTTATAAGCAGAATGAAATTCAGACAGAGAAAAAAAGCCAAGGGAAGCAAGAAGCTGAACATCAATGGGACCTGGAAGAGAAGGGAGAGATCAGGAGATGCCACCATGTGCCTTGCCAAGGGCCAAGCTCAGGACCAAAAACTGCAGGCAGCCGGTCCCAGAAAGCCAGTCTTCAGGGAGAAAGCATCACCTTGATGATGCCTTGATTTGGACTTTTTCCCAGCCTCAAACCATGAGTGAATAAATTCCCCTTGTTAAACCCAACCCCTTTCATGGTATTTGCTTGAGCAGCCTAGGAAACCAAAACACTTACCTTCTTCTTTCTGCTCTCCCCATCCTTCCAAAAGGTTTGCAAACAATTCCCCTACATTGAATTCCCTATATTTGAAATATCTGGGGTGGTTTCTCTTTGGACACAACAGCAAAATCTGTGACCCCAGGCACCAATCTTTTCACTCTTTACCAATTCCAAAGGCATGTGTGTATGGATGCATGACTGAACACGCGCGTACACACACATGTGTAACAGGTAACATACACCTGAGACCCTCAAATTTAGAAGCATAATAGCTCCCGATTATATAAGCATGACAACATCAGCCAGCAAGGGCAGCCCTGGATGCTGTGACAGGCTGTATTAGTCCCACACCAAGCTTTCCAGTATCCCCAGCAGGTGAGAAGGTCCCTCACGGCCTGCCTATGGAGGACTCAGCTGCCACCACGGGACCCAGGCCACCTGGGAGACCACAAAGCCGCTCACTGGCCAACTGACCCGAACTAAAACATCTGGATGAGGGCCACATCTGGGCATCCAAACTGCCACAGGGGACCCAACACAGCTCAGTCAACAGCACCAAGCAGCACAACAGGGGCCACACAAGCCAACCTTTGCAGACCCACCTCCCTGGGCTCCAGGTTCAGGGGCAACTTCACCCATGGCCTGGGCAGTGTCCCTGAGCTGCAAACAGATATGCTGAGCCCACAGCAGGCAGCCAGGCCATAAAAGGAACCCCAGGCCTATTTAAAAGGGAAACGGGCAGCAGCTAAAGACTCTTAGTAGGTTTTAGTAGTTTGTTAAAAATCTAAAAAAAAAAAAGAAACAAAAAACTGGATTTGTTT
>JAQZBX010040978.1:7153-22600 GCA_029593785.1 Cabassous unicinctus | reverse complement strand
TCAGAATACACTCCTGGGTTAGGTGCCAGAGGTGTTATCTGAGGCCATAAACTACAAACTCAGTAATCTAAGGGGACATGGGGGATGGAAACTAAAATGGGCAACTGAAAATTTAATAAAAATTATGTGCACATATCTAACTTCTAAGAGAATACAAAATAAAGTTAACCTAGGCAGCATAGGAAGGAGAATGAAAAACCTAATAAAAGTAATTTTTTTTATCCTAAATCCTCTCTTAAAAATATTTTAAAATTTTCCTTCAGTGGCTCATATTGGGAGAGAGATACAGATTTTACATATTATATCATTGATCAAAATATTACAGTCATCACCAAAATAATACTGAACGGTGACTCAAATGGCACAACAATTTAGAAAGGCAAATGAAAATAATCTGCAGCAGGTGAAGTCAGAGTCATGTCACAGCATCAGCTCTTTTTAACATAACACAATTGCTAGTCTAACAGCACATTCCAGGCACCATCCTGCTATTGTCATTGAGTTTCCCCCAAGAAATCACTGTGGTTTATGACCAAGAGCCAATCAGAGGGAAATGATAACTGCAGAATGCTGGTTGGCCCCACTTTAAGACACTTTGGTATGGGCAAATTGGCTAATAAAATAGACATTCATCATTATACTTCTGTAGTGGTTTGGAGCTATGTACCTGTATTAGTCAGCCAACGGGGTGCTGATACAAAGTACCAGAAATCTGTTGGCTTTTATAAGGGTATTTATTTGAGGTAAAATCTTACAGTTACAAGGTCCTGAAGAGTCCAACTCAAGGCTGCTTCCTCACCAAAGCCTGTTGTCACATATTGAAGCAAGATGGCAGGCAATCTCTGCCTAGTCTCTCCTTCCTTCTTCCTTTTAAGGCTCTGTGGGCCCAGCTTCTTCCTATCTCAGCTGTGGGGTGGCATGGGCCCATTCCTATATCAGTCTGGCATAGGGGCTCATTTCTTTCCAGGCCTTATCAGCTGCTTAGCTGCTCTGTTCTTTTCAGCTGCAAACTATCAGGCAAGTGGCTCATCTCTCTTCCCAGGGCCACAGGATCAAAGCCCTCTCCTCTGCCGTGTCTATGGAGGTCTCTCTTCCTGTGTCCATTTATATCAGCCCACCAAGGGGTTGGGGACTCAACCCTGAGTCATGCCATACTGATGTGGTAGAACCAAAACCCTAATCTTAACAGGTAATTTAATCAAAGACATCTCAGGTGAATCTAATACAATCAAAGAGGATCACATCCAGAGGAACAGACCAGTTTACAAACATAATCTTTCTTTTTTGGAATTCATAAATAATATCAAACTGTTACAGCACCCTAGGAAAACATGTTCTTAAACTTAATCCACTCCTATGGGTGTGAACTTATTGTAAGTAGGACATTTTGATAATGTTACTTCAGTTAAGATGTGGCCAAGGATGGGTCTTAATCCTATTACTGGAATCCTTTATAAGCAGAATGAAACTACAGAGTGAAAGAAAGCCAAGGGAAGCAAGAAGCTGAAAGTCAACAGAACCCAAAAGAGAAGGGAGAGGCCACCATGTGCATTGCTATGTGACAGAGGAGCTCAGGACCAAGATTCACCAAGAGCCAGCCCAGAACACCAGTTTTCGGGAGAAAGCATCACCTTACTGATGCCTCAATTTTGGAATTCTCTTAACCTCAAAATTGTGAGCCATTCCCCCCCACATGGGACAAGACTCCCAGGGCTGAGCCTCCTGGACACCAAGGAATTATTACCAAGCACCAACTAGCAATTCATTTGGAAACAGACCTTGACCAAAAGGGGGAAATATTAAATACAAATGAGTTTTTATGGCTAAGAGGTTTCAAAGTGAGTTGGGAGGTCATTCCAGAGGTTACACTTATGTAGGTCTCAGCAGGATCTCATTGACTGCCACAGTAAACAGTGCCTCAAACAGTGGGGTTTCTGAGGACTCTAGAGACATCTAGACACTATGGACAGGACAGACAACCTCAGGAATTCAGCACCCTGTCAGTGGGCCTTACTTTGAAATTTATGTTCCCCAATGTAACAGAGTTAGACTCATTTACAATTTCCCTACACATGGCTCTTCTGCCCCTTTTATTTGAACCTATAATTATCACTATACTCATTAAATATATGTCCCAGAGAATTAAATCATCTGTCTGTTCATATACCAGTTGAGCCCTGAATCTCAGCAGAGTTGCAACACCTACTCCCCAGTTCATTGAACTTACCCAGGACAACTAACAAATAGAAGATGATGGATAATGTCCATCCCAAAAAAGAGAGAGTATCCACAACTGTAAGCAAGACAGTTCTATCCATCTTCCCCATGGGATCTAAGCCTCTCTCAGTCAGAAACAGAGTGGGCATCACCATCCCAAAATCCTCAATATTGAGAAATGAGCAAACATAAGGGGGGAATGCAACTATGGACTAAAGTAGACTTATTATTATTCTAGCAATGGAAGAACTTGTATCATTGATATAAAGGCAGTGTCCACCAGAGGTTCTGAGGGGAGGGAGAGGGAATAACAGGTGTAACGTGGGGCATTTTGGGGACATTTGAATTGTCCTGCATGACATTGTAATGATGGATACAAGCAATTATACATTTTGTAAAAAACAATAATATTGTGCTGTGCAAAGTATAAACCATAATGTAAATTACAGACCATGGTTAGTAGCAATACTTCAATATTTGTTCATCAACAGTCACAAATATGTCACACTAATGAAAGATGTTGTTAATGGGTGAAAGTGGGGGAGGGGGAACAGGTGGGGTATATGAGAATCCCCTATATTTTTTATGTAAAATTTATGTAATCTAAAGCTTCTTTAAAATAAAAAAATAAAAATAAACAAAGCTAAGGAAAATTAGATTTTTATGAATAAATCTTAAAATCTGCAAAAAAATTCTCATTGTCTATTAAAGAATACAAATGCCATTGCATGGTATTTGTTTGAGCAGCCAAGAAAACTAAAACAGCTTCCATAACCAGAGGAGATTTTACTTCAAATAAGTATTCTCCATAGGTTTTCTTTAAATAGCAGTTGTCTAGTGTGCCAAAATGTTTGTTTATTGTCCTTTAAGCCCACACATTTACAGACATGGAATATAAGGAGCTCATTAAAGAATCAAAACTGAAGTTGAAGCATTTTGAAATTATAGTTGTGAATAAGTAATTACATTATATTGATTCTGTGTTTTGGAAATGTGACCAAAGCTTAAAAATGAAGAATGCTTATTACCTTCTGTCTCAATACCTGTTAGCTAAAATGACAAAGAGTTTAACAAAAGATGTTACTACTACTAAAAATCTGATAACACAGACTCACAAAACTAACCTCAAGACTCTTCTAGTCAATTGGCTCATTTTAGCACCTCAGGTACAGAAAGTCTATGAGATTCGCCACCAGATAACTAGACTTCCAGGCCATTTTTCACATTTGTTTATTTTTGTTTAAATTACTTAATAAATAATGTGTTTGTTGCAGAAAACCTTGACAATACATAAAACCACAAGTAAAGCAAAAATTATGCACCCCCCAAAGATAACCACTATTAATGTTCCAATAATTTCCTTATGAAATTTTACAAAATAGGAATCATGCTACAGCTATTATTTGTAACCCACTTTCGTTTTCACATAATAATATTCTCTGAACTTTTCCATGGCATTGAATATTATTTTACCATATCTTCTTAATAACTGCATAGTATTACAGAATATAAATATACAATATTTAATCAGCCTTCTTTTGTAGGACATCCAGGTTGTTTTCAATATTTTATTATTAGAAATACTGTGCTCAACCTCTATACAATTTCGGTACACATTTTCTATTTCTTTGGAATGTATTATTAAAAGTGAAATTGCTGGTTTAAATGGTAAAAATGCTTTAAAGTATCAAATCAACTTCTCCCCAAAAGCTGTGGCAATATTAACTTCTGCCACACTCATCAAGTCATTATTATGTTCAAAATTCTTTTCCTAATTGATAAGCGAAGAAAATGGCAGCATGTTAATTAGCATTTATTTAATTACTGAAACTTGATTTTATTTTCTTTCAGTTTATTAGCTATTTGAATTTTTATCTTTTTTAAAATGTCCAAGAACAATTTTTTGTTTTGCAATTAATTGTATTTGCAAGGAATTGGGATTTTGTTTCAGGGTTTGTTTTTGTTTGTTTTATTTTATTTCTAGCACTATAATACCCAGCCTCTCTAAAAAATAAAGCAAGGTTAATTGCTTTACTATGAAATAGTTAAGAAACTGTACATATGTATTTATTAGTGACTAAGTACAGTCTAGAAACCAGAACTTCTCACTCCAGTAAAACATCCTAATAGCCTTAATTTTGCTCTCCAAAAGCTTCAACAGAAGGAAGTTTCAACAAAGTAATTAGTCTTGCTTTATTTGTTGGAGAAACTGCCTAGACCCTCTCATCTTCCAAAATATATAAAAATCTATATGCTGATAAGTTATATATCCCACGACAAGTGGAAGTTTCAGTGGTTATTTTGCAAAATTACCTTATTCCTTAAGGAAAAACTAACAACTCCCAGGGGTTTAATGTCCTACAAACACAAGTTCAGGGAAAAAAATGCCCTAGCACCACATGAGGTCACTCATTATGATTGCTTTGGCCACTACTGCCAGATTCCAGCAAGGTCTACTGACTGAAATCGCTCTCAGGAGTTATATGGAAAACTGAGCAGCAAGCCAACCTCAAAAGAAACCTTCATACCATTGAATAGCGTAAGAGTATATCACTTTCCTTTTTCCCCAGTTCTTCTAGAAACTTTCACGTGATTTTATGATGTGACTCTTCTCTGCCATTATGTACTTTTCTGAGCAGTAAACAGGAAAAGACTTAGTGAGTCTTATATGCTAAATAAATATGGCTAGTCCTTAGATCTAAAAGATGAAGACAGAAAAAGAAAGAAGCCATCACTATTTAAAAACACAAACAACCCTGAACTGAAGAACTTAACTATCAGCTCTTGTTCAAGTGGAAGTGTTTCTATCATAGCATGGTAGAAGGATGTCATGCAAATGGCTAGTAAATTTGTAATAACTCATTTGGACATGCTTAGAAGCCTGAGAGATCAATTACTTTTATAAATTATTTATTATATTTCCCTATATAAGATTATCCTGGTGCTGTTGTCTTTCAGAACTGGAGTTCTCTACCTAGGAGGGTACAAAACTTGGATAGAATTTCCTCAGAGGTCAAATGTGTTTCTTCTCTTTTTGCCTCAGAAAGTAAAATTAAGAGGATAGAGAGGACAAAAGGGTGGAATCACTAACTTCATTCCCTTTTTTCAAGTTTGTAGCCAACTCTTTCTTGTTTCTCTTTATAATCTCCCACAAATACTATTGAATATATATGGTAGAAAAGCAGGAATTAAATTAGTAACTTGAGGAACACTTTATAATATGTGAGAAGTGTGACTGTGCTATGAGGAAACAAAATTTTCCTAGTAATCATTTTATATGCACATATGCACATCTTATGATTTTATGACATTTGTTTATTAATGTTTTCTCTTAAGAATGCTCAAATGATCCCTGGAATTGCATTTTTATTCACTGTACTCCTGCACCTACATATAATCTAAATTCCCTTGATGCCATGTAGATAAGGCCTTCTCTAAGCAGAAGAGGGAAGTAGAGAATTGAGGTGATATTTCAGATGAAATGATAATTTTTAGTTATGAATGTCCATATAAATATGAAATATGAAGTAAAAAATTAAAACGATCATCCAGGATACCCTAAAGGAGG
Source organism: Cabassous unicinctus (assembly GCA_029593785.1). Lineage (NCBI taxonomy): Eukaryota > Metazoa > Chordata > Mammalia > Cingulata > Chlamyphoridae > Cabassous > Cabassous unicinctus. The sequence continues at coordinate 16,815 of JAQZBX010040978.1, read as the reverse complement.
GGAAAGTCACTTGCAACTCACATATTGCCTCAGGTTTCCATTTCACTTTCATGGATAGATATGGCCTTAACTGCTTTTCCAGCGTGACTTCTAAGAGAGGAAAATTGTAGGGGTCTGTAGTTCTCTCAGAAGGTATTGTAAACCTGTCTTAATGTCTTCCTCAATGAAGGAAAAACTGAGGAGGCAGTTTTCCCAAGTGCAGGTGCATTTGCCTAGGAGAGGGCACGTTTGCTGTCTCAGCCTTCTTCCCAAACTCAATTTTTAGGTTTTATGGCAAGGAAACTTGAGCTTCCCCCTCCTGTTGGACCTTTAGATGATTTTTCTACACAGAAAAGAAGCCTCTGACATTTTTCACATTTCAACCAGCAGTTGCTTGGCTGCGCTATCAAAGCAAGCCCAGCAGATCCTCTTGAATGGGGGTTCCAAGACCCACCACAGACTCTGCCTGCTCTAAAGAACACAGATTCCACTGGGCCCCAGCAAGGCATCAGGGGGGTATAAAATCCCATGGAGTTGGGACCAGGCTGTGGCCATAAAGAATTAACTTGTCTTAGCAGGTGCTGTGAGTTCCAACATCTGCTGGCCATATAAAACAAAGTGGCTAATAGACGGTGTGAAAATGTAAATACACCATAAAGAGCTATTTTGTTGCTCTTAGCATTGGTCATGTCAAGGTTTGGTGAGTTTTGATTGGCTTTTTTCTATTAAGTGATCTAGATGTAAATTTTTAGCAAATAGCAGATCAATTACTTTCGTAAATTTAGTTTAACATAACAATATCCAGAAGTGATAGAGTAGAAAAGCCTTAAACCAGAGCATGTCTTAAAACAGTAATCCTGGTGAAACTAGTGGAATTTGTCTCCCAATAGAAGATTCAGACAAGCAAGCAAACTGTTTGTACCAATCAAGGAATGCCTGAGGGAAAACACAATGGCAAAGGTCCATAGTTATTTACAAAGACGTGCCATGCCCGTGGTTAAAGATTCAGGCTTCAGAATCAGAAGGACCTGGGTTCAAAGCCTAATTAATTGTTCACTAGATCTTGAGTGATACAACTTCTTTGAAATTCAGTCTCTCCCCTATAGAAGACAAGACTAAAATACCTTTCCTACAGAACTGTGGTCAGAGTAAAATAAAATAAATTATATTTTTAAGCACTTAAAAGAGCACCTAAAATAACATAAGCATTTGATATATGATAATTTTTATTAATTATTTATTTACAGTCTAATCTGTCCCAAAATAGACGTAAGGTGGCCCATAAAGATAAATAAAACACAGCAAAATAACACAAGTCAAAAGTAAATGGAAAAGAAAAAGGACAAAATTAAGTTTTTTTTTTAATTCTATAGTTCAATCAGAATAAAATCTGTACTTTTCTTCATGAAATACCCATCAAATGCACAGCAACTAAAACCAAGGCACAACTTAGCAACATTACAAAGGGCTCTTGGGAAGACTAAAAACTTCATTTTTATTTCACCTAAGGTCACTGACCTTGCTCTGTGCTCCCATGAAAATATCAGTTATCAGGAAACAGCCTACTATAAACTTTAGTGGCTGGGGCAAAAGTGCCAAGAAGCAGAATAATATGGTATATTAGTCAGGGTTCTCCAGAGAAACAGAACCAACAGGATATATGGAAGTATATATACATATAAAGAGATTTTTTTAAAGGAATTGGTTTATATGATTGTAGGGGCTGGCAAATCATAATTCAGTAGGGCAGGCAGGCTGCAGGCCAGAAATTCCAATAAGAGCTGATGTTAAAGTCTTAAGTCCAAAAATCGTAGTAAGGGAGACCAGCAGTCTGGAAAATCAAAAAGGAGGAGATGGTATATTCTTGAGATAGAAGTTCTTTTTCTTCTGGATACCACAGTTCTTGTTCTTAAGGTATGGATGAGGCCCATCCACATGATTGAGTGTAACCATCTTAAAATGAACTGATTGAAGATGCTAATCACATCTACAAAATACCTTCACAGCAACATCTAAGGCCAATGTTTGACCAAACAATTGGACACAATAACCTAATCAAGTCGACAAATAAAATTAACTATCACATATGGTCTCAGTTGATTCTAGCCTAAAAGATCCATTTAGACTTCTCTTTCACTTAGCATTTAAGTTGTTTTTTCCTATCCCTTCACTGATGTCCATGCTTATCAGGACACTGCACTGTTATTTATTGAGACCTCAAAAAATAAGATCCCATAATAAATTTTAGTTTAGAAAAGATATGCCACATCACTTGCAATGTCAGATCTCTAGGGAGGTAAAGCGTCTTGGCATGTAAATTCACACAAGTCTACTTCTGAATATTAATTATGTATCACACTGTGCCCTCATATAATTATTTTTGCCATAAATTTAGAGTCATCACCCAGCAAGCTGTAGAATTAGCATTTTAAAGGCTTGCTAAAGATGGGAACTCAATCAATAAACAGGAAGATTCTTGCCCTCTACCGGGTAAGTCAGGGACATACCTAGCAGCCTTCTCCCAACCCTCATCTACTCCTTTCCTTTTCTACTGTGTGCAGATGTTTCAATATGTTTCCATTCTGACCCATAGATGTTAGGTCTAATGGAATGGTCTGACCATACCTTAACCCAGAAACAGGGAACAAGTAGCCCAGTGGCTTATCAGGATAGAGAACTCTCAGTAGCAGGAACCCCTCCCTCTGGGTTGTATAAATGCCCCATCTTCAGGCAGCACAGATTTGTCTCTTCATTCCCATGAGAAGTGGGGCATGCAGAGCTGCCACCCACCAACCCTGACCTGAGCAGTTGGCCTCTCTGGGCCATGACAGGATCTCTTCCCCTGTTCTTTTGAACCCTTTCTGCTGTGTAAGTAGTAAAGCAGTCTATAAGAAATATCCTAGGGCAGTGTTCAATGTCAATGGAAAGAATTTTGCAGCCAAATAGTAACATCTGTCACAGGCAGAGGAATGAAGAAGCAAGACATGATGGCAGATATTTGCCCTCCTTGTTATTGGGCCTTCAAACCACACAAAAGCCATGGAGTTGCTCAGTAGGATTTTAAATGTTAACCCAAACAGTTACTCCAAAATTGTAAGACTCCTGTCACTCTTTCGAGCTGTCATGCCCATAAACAGTACAGGTGAGTGCTGAATTGTTGGTCAGCCAAAGGAGTCCGTTGAAATTAATACTAAGCACAAAGAGTTGCCCTGAGAAAGCACCAGCAGGTGGATGGGGAGGGAGAGTTACAAGGGGAAAGGGTTATTACTATATCTCTGAAATGTGCTTTCTTTCAGAGTAAAGTAATTGCAGAATTTATCTTTGGCAATTGAAGCAAAGAAGATAACTGATTTTGTCTGGTCATATAGAAACAGTTCTGAAGAGAAATACCTCTGTTTAAGCAAATATATCATTACCACCCACATCAATCTGGGCAGGCCTGACAATGGTCTGAGTATACAAAAACAGCAAGTAAGTATCTCCACTTCTCCTTCCCACCGGACGGCATCTTTAGAGTAACTATGAGGACTACTTCATAGCCTATGTTCAACCTTATATCCCTAAGAAGTTCAAAAGATTGGGGACAAAAGCCTTGCCCCTTTTCCTGAAGTGCAGTCTGTGTCTCAGCTTACATGGATGTTTTTTCCTTTGCTGTAACTGTGTAGGGCAGGGGTTCTTAACAAGGGGTCCAAGAGCTTGGATTGAAATTCAAAAAAAACTTATTCTTGTGGGGACGTGTTGGTGCAAGTGTGATATATTTATTAAATAATACACAGTAGAGTGTGGACTTAGTAAGGGGTCCGTGGTTTTCACCTGACTGGCAAAGGGGTCTGTGGAACAAAAAAGGTTTAGAACCCCTGGTGTAGGGGATAAAGAGGCAGACTTGTGATCAAAATGCAAACTAGTTATTTCAAAAAGACAAGGAAAAAACACTGCATAAGCAGTTTTTATTTCTATTCTTATTCAGAATTCCTTCCCAAAAAAATAGCTGTAAGATAACTTTGGAGGATATTTGGTGAAATTTGAATATGGATTGTAGCATTTTGAAATTATTTTATGAATCCCAAAAAAGAAAAATATTATGTTTGTAAACTAATCTATTCCTCCAGGTATGATACCCTTTGATTGCATTAAATTCAGTTAAGGGGCCTTTGATTAAATTACTTGGTAAGATTGATTTAGGGCTTTTGATTGGACTATATCAGTGAGGCATGACTCAGGTTGAGTCTTCTCCCCCTTGCTGGGTCTGATATAAATAGAAACACAGAGACTTACTCAGACAGACACAGGAAAAGGAAACCAATGTGTGTAATCCAGCCATGGAAGAGAGGGGACTACAGGATTGCTTAAGCATGAAGCCCCAAAAAGCTGGGCACACAGAGCAGCTCAAGAGGAGACAGTGAGCCCAGTGGAAAGGCTGAAACCTCGGCAGAGATTGGCGGCCATCTTGCTTCACCACATGGCAACACACTGGGATCAACAGTAGCTGACTTTAGTAAGAAAGTATCTCTGATGGTGCCTCAATTTGGACTTTTCACGGCTTTGGAACTGTAAGCTTTTACACCATATAAATACCCTTTATAAAAGCTAAGACATTTCTGATACTTTGCATCAGCACCCCTTTGGCAAACTAAAACATGGATGGAAATTTAAAATGTATTGTGAAATTTTTAATTTTCTTAGGTATGAGAATGCCATTGTGTTATATAAAATAACTTTTAAAAAATTCTTTTACAATAATGCATGCTGAAGTCTTTAGGGGTAAAGAAGTGTCATGATATCCACAACTTACTTTCTAATAGTTTAGCAAAAATCATACATTTTTATAGAGAAAAGGATAAAAGAAACATGGCAAATAATATTTATAATTTGAAATTATGATATATGAGATAACATGGATGGACCCTGAAGACATCATGTTGAGTGAGATAAGCCAGACATAAAAGGACAACTATTGTATGATCTTACTTGCATGAAATAATTAGGATATGCAAATTCAGAGTAAAAAACTAGAATACAGGTTACCAGGGACCTGGGTGGGAGTACAGAATGGGAAGTTAATGCTTAATCTATACAGAGTTTCTGCTTGGGGTGATAGTATAGTTTTGGTAATGGAATGTGGTTATGTTAGTACAATATTGTGAATGTAATTAAAACCACTGAATTATATATTTGAAAATGGTTAAAAGGGGAAATCTTGGATTATATATATGTTACTAGAAGGAAAACTTGAAAACCATAGAAATGTACAACACAAGTAGTGAACCCTAATGGAAAATATGGACCAAAATTAATAGTATAATTATAATAAAATTGTTTCATCATTTGTAACAAAAGTACCACACGAAAACAAAGTGTTAACAATCAGGAAAACTGAATTGCATGGGAGCGGGTATACAGGAACTCCGTACTTTCTACATGACCTTTTGTAAACCTCAACTTCTCTGAAAAAAAAGAAAAACTGAAAAATGCTCTAAAAAGTGAAACTCTGATTAATATATAGAGTCCACAGAAAAATTTTTATATTTGATGAATCTAGTGGAGGCTATAGGGCTGTTCATTGTGTTACTCTTTCAAATTTTCTTTTGTTTGAATTTTGAAAATAAATATTGGGGAAACTTTTTTTCAATGTGCTCCTAAGATTCATAGTGAATTTCAAGGCTTGAATGAATGAATGAATAAATTCACTAATTAAGGCAAAAAATATTAGTTGAGTATCTGGGTGATTCTATGTGCTGTGCTAGATGTATTCAAGATAGGATAATGAATAAAATAGATACAATCCTTGCCTTCATAAAGCTTACAGCCCTGTGAGATGACTCATAAATAATTAGGTAGTATAATACTAGCTATAATAAGAAGATACTGGATGCCAAGGGAGTGCATAGATGGGCACCAAACCCCATGGGAAGCCAAGAAAATTTCCTGTAGGGTAGAAGACAAAGGCTGAGACCTGAGGGATGAATAAGGATCAGCCAAATAAAGAGAAGGGATATATATTCTAAATAAAATGAGGGAGGTAAATGCTGAGGGGAAAGATTCTGAGCCAGAGGCTACAAATCAAAATACCTACAGGAGCCATAGATATAATGAATGAAATGCATAAATGATTGGAAACAGGAAGCAGCCCCATTTAAAGGAGGGCACTGACCCTCTCTGTAAGGGTGCCTCAGGCACTCTGTAGACTGACATTCTATAGGGGGTGCTGACACTCAACTCTAGCCAAGAGGAAGCCACATGGGAATGTAAAAACCAGGGACCAGGGAGGTCAAGTGAGCGCCCTCCCCCCCAAGTCCACGAATTGTAGATACGTCCCAGTCTATGGCACTTTCTTCTCCATTACCCTTGCCTTTGAAGGTATAGCACTTTCCTAAAAGGGAGGTGGAAGGACAGTGAAAACTATATTCCAGGCATTAGAAAAACACCGGAGCTAGGGTGAATAACCATGACCATGACCGTTCCCCAGACACAGATCAAAACATGCACTCATGAAATCTAGGGTTTCCCACTGTGTATATTTTTCTTTAAATAAAATTGGAGAGCAAGGCATAGGCTTCAGGTAGTAATTCCTAGAGTTGTAAATCCTTAGTATTGTAAATTGAATTGATTGCCTTTCTAGAGCTACTTAACATAATTATGAAGCAAAATGATGAGAGGGCTCAAGGTTTGGTTTGGTTTGGTTTGGTTATTCTGACCATAGCCAGATAAACGTTGATTCAGATTGAAGACAAGAAAAAAATCCTAACTTTCTTCCTGTCCTGTTTTTGTTATAGGGCAGACAGAAGAGGAGAAAGAAAAGAGGGTGGAGTTTTAGAAAAGAAGACTATTTCAGAAAACCTTGAAATTACAATGGTGTTTGGCCCTTTAGAAATAAAGTAGGCTAAACAGTTTTGAGCTATCCTTTTTCTAAGGCTCAGTAGGGGTTAAGATTATTATATTTGGGGGAATTTGGCAGGATGAAGAGGTGTCCAGTTCAGTCTGGGAACCTTGAGGGGTTTCTGTAAAACCATAACAACCTCCTGTGCCCACAGAGACTCCGCAACATCTATGAAGACCTGGGGTGCCCACTTCACAGTTGCAGCCCTTGAAGAAAATCCTCCTTGTTTCCTATCTTGAAACACATCTCTGGTGCCTGAGAAGAAGGCTGACTGCTAATTCGCAGCTCTAGCCCTTTGAAGTGGCATTGATATTCCAAACTTGTGGAGCCTCCCGCGTCATAATGGAATCTTCAACCTGCCCCGGGCCACACTACAAATAAACTTGCTCTGGCAAACCAGCAAGCCAGACCCTGAGCACCAACGCCAGCGGACCTCTGAGAGAGGGGCTCTGGCAGCATAAGCGTTGCAAAGGAAAATAAAATCCTCAGCATGGAGCCTCAAGCAAGAAAAACAGTGAGATATTTAAACCTAACCATTTCTTTTTAAAGACTTGGGTGTTCTTCAGAAAGGGAATTTCCCTCCCACCACAGAAGAGTCCAAAGTGTTACTCATATTATTTACAGAGCTTTGAAGTGTGTCGCCAAAGTTTGAGTTCAGCTCCAAGGAATGTGAGGGTCAAATCATTTTCCCTTTCTGATGAGGGAAGGCTGTGAATTTAATACCACAATTTATTCAAAACAAGGAAATGCACTGAGGCACTTTCCACTATTAATGCACAACAGTAGATGGCTGGAACCATAGCATACTCCAGAGTTTATATAGTTTGGTCAACAGCAGGGATACATTTAATGAACCTTCTGGTTAATCCATTCCTACCAGCCTCAGCACCTGTAAAATGCAAGACACTTTGCTTCTAATAATAGGTATTGACAATTTATTTAAACAATGTTAGAGTCATCGTCTTTTAAAAGTAAAATAATTAAAGATATATTTCTATAGTATGTGTATATTTTATGAAAACCTAGAAATTAAATACATCTGGGCATCTGGCTTTTCCTGGTAACCCTCCAGGTGACCCCTTCTTTTAAAGTGGCCTTTCTAGCTTTATTATCTTAACAGGAACACCCATTTATATAGCTGCTTTTTTTATGGAGCTTGAAGTGCTTTATTGACCTTGGACTGCCCTTCATGCATAGGAGGATGCTCTCCCTGGTCTACAGAGCTGTGAGCCATTTTGGAGGCCAGGGACCAAAAGGCTTGGCTGCAGGCAGTCAGTGCTAATGGCACCTCCAGAACTGTCCAATCAGCTGGAATGACACAAGACTCTTTTAGTCACCAGGACCCAGCAGCATGCTGCCACTACACACTTCAAAAGGCTATAAGGAGTCCAACGCTCATAGTCAAATCTGGCCTCTGCCACTTATTGATTGGTAACCTTAAGTGTATAATTTAAATCCCTATAACTTCCATTTGCCCATCTGGAAAAATACAATTAATAATACCTACACTGTATGATTATCATGTAACACTTTATTGCCCTTATACATTTGCGTAGCTGTTTCTCACTATTAGATTATAAATAGCTGAAATAGTTTCTTTGGTTGAATAAACATTAAATGACCAGGCACAGTATTCATAGCTTTACTTAGATTACTTTATTTAATTTTTCACAATAACCACATGGACTACATACATTTATTAGCAGAAACAGATAACTGATACCTAGAAAAGTTAAATAACTTGCCTTTACTTATTAATGATTTAGAACAAAGGTTCAAGGCCAGGCACTCTGCTCTCAAGTTTGTGTGTTTAACCAGCATACCTATCTTATTTTTGGCTATCTCACATCCTAGCAAAGTGATGAACATATATAGTAGGCAAGCAAATAAGTGATTATGATGTAATATACTAAGAAGGCTCAGTGAAATGCATTTTCTAGTGACTTAATGTAACATGGCTTACCTTGGGAAGCCCATATTGGACCACATAAAAAGTCTACATTGCCACAGTGAAATTCCTTTAGGTACTTCTTCCTGGCTGGCTTGTCTACTCCCCATTCTCATCTGGCCTGGTGTCTTGGCAGCTCCTCCTTGAATCTGGCCTTCCACCTACCTGATGACCTGATTTGAACTTGTCATACAGGAGATCAGATATACCAGTGACTTTAAACTAGAATATGTGTACCCCCAGAGATAAAAAGAACTTTCCAAAGGACACATTGTAAGGGGCAGTTTTAAGGAAATCAGTTTCCAGATCCTACTTTTATACATACTTTTTCCCAAAACTAGTTTTGCCTGAGAGAAAGTTTATGGAAGAGTAACAAGCTCTAATTTCTTACTTCTTCTTTCATTTGTCCCTTCTTTTAACTTATAAAAAAAGGTAAGTCTTTTTCTTTTCCAATCTTACAAAAGATGCATGGCCCAGGCCATATAGACCCCAGGTCTTCAAAGAAATAATTGGAAATGTTTGTGTCTGTCAGTATTTTCCAATTATTTTCTTTCAACCACATTGAAGGAAGGCCTAATTGAATTGCCAGCTAATGGAATAAAAATCACAGTTGATGATTACATAGTTTGGCTGTATATCAAGATTTAAGAGAATTGAGAGATATCGCTGTAACAAAACTTCCTCTATTCCCATCTTTTTATTTATTAAACAAATGAAATGTTTTCATTTATAAAAGTAAAAACTAGGATTAGAAATGATGCAGAATCCTATCTCATACAGGCAATTTTGAGACATCTAAAATTCAATTAATATAAATTCAATTGAAAAAAAAAAAAGAAAAAAAAATTCAATTGAACA
>JAQZBX010040977.1:0-22501 GCA_029593785.1 Cabassous unicinctus | reverse complement strand
GTGTAGTGGTGTAACTCTTATTAATACTAATGGGTTATGTTGGAGCACATGGGTAGTTAGTTATGTGGCTCTTGTAGTTAGTGGTGATGGACCAGCCTTGAAATCTGTCTGGAGTCCAGGAGCCTGTCTCAGGTTATTTAGACTCTGAGCGTGGGGGTGGGGAGGGAAGGTGACCTCTCCCTTTGGGCTATCCTTCAAACTTGGAACTTTGTCTTTTTTTTTTTTTTTTCCGGCAGAAACTAGTACTCAGACACATATATTGAGTGGGGGTAGAATGAGAACAAATTACACGTCAAACTGTATGATTGCCAAAACTCAGTTAGGGGAACTTTTACCCAAATGATTTACCTTGGCATCAGCCTAAATTTTAATTCAAGGTGATATGAAAAGTTATAGACTTTATTAAAGGTTTTATATATACATGTAAATATATCAGTTCTTGAAACTTAAAATAGGAAATAAAGTTTTTCCTAATCAAAGAGCCCACCCACTTCCTGCAAATCACTTGATCTTTGAGCTTGAAGAGAGCTATGAAACAGACTCATTTTATAGATAAGAAAAATGAGGCCGGCTAAGGTTAAATGAATTACCCAAAGTCACGCAGTTATTTCTAATCCCTGACCATGAACATAGCAAACATTATGTGACAATGTGGAATCTGGTGATTGAAACAATATCTACACATGCCTAGGACAGAATACATACTCAATAAATACTCTGAAAAAATTCAATATTGTTTTTTTCATGCAAAGTACAGATATTATCTGATATAAAATTATCATATCATGTTTTACTGAAATACCAGGAAAAGTCAAACTAACATATTTACACAAGGCTTAGCAGAGTGCACAGCATAAAATATGAGCCAAATAAACACTTTTTTGGACTAAACAAAGCCTGTTGAAAGTTTAGAGCACGTGTGATAAAATACTCCACAAAAGTAATTTCTTAAGCTATGTTATTTTTTCCCTAGATGATGGCTTTTATCATTGTGAAGCCCAAACTTGATAAATATGATAGGATATACATTTGGTTATTCTATTTGAAGCAGATGTCCACCACAGATTTTTAAACTTGTATTACTGGAACTCTGAGTCTCACTAATTGACTATTTCCTCCTGATCTGGTTTGTCTTCTTTCAAGACTCAAATATTTATTATCCTCTCTTTCAGGTCTTTTCAGGCTTTCTGAGAGAGAATGGACTTCTTCCTTCTGCTCTCATGTATCTCAAATATAACCACTACAACATTATTGCAATATTTGAGCAATTTGCCTTTTCTATGAGCTTGTGAATTCTGAGAGGGTAGATGCTCACACATTATATTTATTTCTGTGTCCACAGCAAGCAAGCATTGCAATGGAAACAGAGTGGAGGCTCGGTAAATATTTGTAGAATGAATGAAAACAAATGCCAAGCCCTCCCCACAGCCCACACACCCAAGTCTCTGCCCTGATTCTCCCTCTAATCTCTTTTAGCCTCACACCACCACCAAGCTGGTTCTATCACTGGCTCCATTTCATTGAAGAGGAAACAGACTTAGACGTGTTTAATTACTTTCTCAAAGCCATACACCCTGTCAGTGACAGATGTCTCTCAGATTGCTGGGAACACATTAGGGGAAGGAATTTGAGGTGAACTGGACCTTGCCAGTTAAAAGTCACAGCGAGGACAAAAGCAATCCAAACTCAGCATCTCACCAAAGGAGCAGCACCACAAAAAAAATCTAAACTCGTTTCTATGTAAAACGCAGAAGACAGAGCAGCCAGTGACCCGACAAGCTGCCCAGTCAGCTCTGGTGCCTGAAGTTTGATCAGGATTGAACCCGTGGACCTCCAATGTGGGAAGCCGGCGCTCAACCACTGAGCCACGTCGGCTCCCCTGAATTGGATTTTTCCTTTGTTTGCTTCTGTTTGTTTTGTTTTTAGGAGGCATCTGGACCGAACCCAGGACCTCCCATCTGGGAAGCAGGCTCTCAACTGCTTGAGCCACATCCATTCCCAGCCATAAGTTTTTGTGTTCCTAGCTTCCCCCACCCCATTTACTTAGAAGGATCAAAGATTTTTATTCAACAAAAACAGATCAGTGGCATTTTCTACCACTAAATCAAAAACCCTCCTACAACTTCAAAGGAAAACCTGGTAATATTCAAAACAGTTTCTAGATTTTTTTTTTTTAATGCCTAGGAATTCACATGACAAAGGAAATAGAAAAAAAATCTTCCCCACCCAGCCCATGCATTTGTGAATATTTACGCTATCATTGTTATGTTGAGTTCTATTCATTTTTGTCAGCAGGCTTCCCTTGTACAGTTTAACTACTTTCTCATGCTAAACTCTCCGAGCATTGTCACAATGGTTAATGGGGAAGTCTGTATCAAATACTATTTAATTTTAAGGCATTTCTGCCTGCTAATTTATTACCAATTGCAAATTTCATTTTGCCAGGGCAAAAAACAATTTGTTTGTTTCATGTTGAAAATAGTTTTTCAAATAAATTCTGATGGTACACTTATCAAGCCCTTTTATCTTTCATTAAACTAATGCTTTCAAGCATAATTAAGAAGGGGATGGAAAACTAGATATATTGTAATGTTCTGATATTAAAGGAGACATATCAAAATAAATTTGCAATCATATCTTTACATCAATCTCTACTACGACTGCAATAGTATTATAACCATAATTAATTAGCTACGGTACAAATTACTAATAAATCTTCAGAAATTAAATGCCTAAAATTTCAAAACCATATGCCTTCTTAAATTGATTATTTAGAATTTAGAGGCTTTTTAATTAGGAAGAAATTTATGCAATGCTGTATGTAATAATTAGGAATCAGCTTTTCTGCAATACTTTTGAACATCAGCAAAAATTAAATCTTCGTAAAATAGTTCGGGTTAATTATAGTAATTCAATGTCAAAATTCAACATGCAGTTAAAATTTAGAGGATAATGTGGCCTTTCCATTTCTCTAACTTCCACCTTGCCTTATGTTCTCAGTGTTGGAATCATGAACCGAATCCAAAAGCCAATGGTGGGGGGCGGGGTGGGGAATCTTCCCAGTGATTTATTCCTCTAAGAAAGTTTTCATTTTATCCAATGGTTTCCGCAAACCTCATCAATCCAGATTAAACATTTAACACTCTCTTTTTCTATCCCCTGAGGATGAAGCGGACATATTTCTGAGCCTTGCCATCATTTTTGGTAAGTGATTATTTTGACAGGGGACACAAAGGCTGTTTTGTCAGGGGGGTGGGAACATCATTTGGGATCTAACAAAGGCATTACTGACGTGAGACCTCATTAAGTGTGTGGTCAAAAGACCCAGAGAGGTGGGGAAGAGGACCTGAAGCTCAGCTGCACTTGACACGCACAGGGGTCTGCTGAGAAAGGATTTCAGAGCCAGGTCCCCTGTGCCCAGAAGACTGGTGGCAGGGGACACGGGCCACCTGGTTCCTGTCTACACAAATGCATGTAGACGCATGATTAGAAGACACTGTGAGCGAGAGAGAACACACAAAAAGCCACAAGGAACGAGTGCCTACACAATGCAGAAGCGGATTGTGTTTTCCTTCTTGCTTTCACACCCTCTTCCTTCCCCTCCATCCCACTTCAATACTTTTCTCTGAATTCAATCCAGCCAATATGTTTTCCATCCATAGGTGCTATTGGAATATAACCAAGTTGGGTAAAATTCATCGTCCTCAATAAAGATCTGGATCCTGTGTTCTCCCAGAGCCAATGTCCACTTGTCCGCCCAGGAAAAAGAATTCTTTTTCCCTGCTAGCTCCAAAAAGCCCCTGCTTCTTCGGTTGGGTTTCCGTTGACTAGCACCCAGCCATTTCTTCAAATGACAGTCTTCCAGCAAACCTATCAAGCCTCCTGAGCACATGACTCGAAAGTGACATCCGCTAACAGATGCATTTGTGCTCCTGGCAGGATTGGTCTTTAATTGTTGCTTGTAAAGGAAAGGAAGAGCGACTAGAGCACCTCCGTTCGCTGTAGCTGGCAGATCAACTAGAGATGAAGCCACATTTACAGGGAGAAAATTGCTTACGCCTACAGAATGAAATTTCAGGCTTGTGACAGCTGCTAGGTAAGTAAATGAGAATCATTTTATTCAGGTTAAATGCAGTACCCAGCACATCTTAAACAGTGAGATGTTGGTGGCTCGAAGGTGGTGACACCCTGGGCTGCACAGGTTCAGAAGAGTCTCCTAGGAGAAGAAATACGGAAAAAGTGGCCAAACAATCATCACCTTATCAAAGCATGGTGCCTTAAAACGACAAAGGAAGGCACAGCTACCTTCACAAAGAGAGCTTCAAGAGAACGGCTTCAATTCCCCAAGTTTCAGCAAATGCTGTGTGCTGACTCTGAGAAACTCAGCCCTATTATAAAGCCTAAGCCCTTACCTGATGCTTTCATCTCATGCCCAGGTTCCTTTAACAGTCTCCTACCTTGTCTCCCGATTTCCATTCCTGACCTCTGCAAATCCATCTCCACCCCTTAGCCAAAAAATAAAATAAAAAGACTTCTAAAAGACTACTCTATTTCTTAAAATCCTTCCATGGCTCTCTACTGCCATCAGAAAAGTCCCAGTTCTGTAGGTAGACTTACAAGGTCCTCTCGCACCAGCCCTTGTTGACCCTTTGGCCTCTAAGGCTATGATGGGCTGCTCCCCCTCTTCTTTCTCCCATCTCCCCTTTTTGGCCAATGCCTACTCATCCTTCAGATTCCAGCTTACTTGCTCCTTTCCCCAAGAAGTCTTCTCAGACTCCCCAAGGTGGGTTGGGTGCCCCCCTCTGTCCTCCCACAGCCCTCTTTGTGCTTCTGGTAAAGCCTTATCAGACGGTCTTGCCTGCTTGTTTTTGGTCTCTGGATTTTTCAAGGTTGCAAGAGACAGAAACCCAGTTTGGAGCAGCTTTCACTACAAAGGATATTAACTGGACACTGGGTGAGCTCAGAAAACTGAAGGTGATGCTGAACGGCCCATTGAAGGAAGGCAGGAATCAGGGCCCTTCCGGGGCCCTGGACACTGCTCGGTGGCCTGGAACACTAGTCACGGCGTGCTGGTCCCTGCCTCTGTCTGTCCCAGGCTCTCTCCCCTCCACCTGGTCCTCAGCAGAGGGCAGAGCCACGTCCACCAGGTGTGCTTAGGCTCACCTTTCTTCCGCTCTAATGAGAAAGATCTCAGGGGAGATTTTGACTGGCCCTTTTTAGATCATGGATCTGCTCTAGACAGGGAAAATAGAAATGATCTGCCCTTGTTTAGGGAAAATATAAGTTGATGGTCCCACTCAGATCACGTTTAAAGCCCTAGGTACATGGAAGGAGGATGGGAGAGGACAGGGGCAGGATGGGGGTGGGGCAGGTATACAGCACACCTATTCCTGCAAACCAAACAACCACAAAATCTCAGTGGCAAACAGCAATAGGCATTTATTCTTCATGAAGCAGCAGGTTGGCTGAGGTCAATCCACTTCGACTGGGTGGTTCTGCTTTAAGCTGCAGGTTGGAGCTGGGCTTCTTGTAGTGGGTTTAACTCAGGCCTAATCCAAGGATGTTTGTTCTGTGGCCGGGCTGAAGGGGAAGCTCTTCCTGTGGCAACAGCAGGTGCAGGAGAAGCAGCAAAAGCCCATGAGGGATCTTAGGCTTGGGCTTGGGAGTGGCACACTGCGAATTCCACAACATTGTGTCAGAGCAAGTCACATGGCCAAGCATGAGATCAAGGGTAGGGAGGGGTGTTACATCTCTAGAGGGAAGGGAAGGACACTGCAAAGGGCATGGATACAGGAGGGCGTGAAGACTGGGGCCAATGAGTCCATCTACTACAGGCATTATTTTCCAAGGGAAGAGTGTGTGGCAGTTTGATACTATTTATGAATTCCAAAAAGAGAGATTATGTTTGTAAACTGGTCTGTTCCTCTGGGTATGATACTCTTTGATTGTATTAGATTCATCTGAGATGTCTTTGATTAAATTATGTCAAGATTAGGGCTTTGATTCCACCACGTCATTAAGGCGGCTCAGTTTGAGTCCCTGTCCCCTTTGTTGGCTATATAAATGGATACTCAATCTAGAAGACAGAAGAAGAAATACACAGAGCAATAGCAAGAGCTCCACAGACACGGAAGAGGAATGAACTTTGATCCTGGTGCCCTGGGAAGAGAGATGAGCCTGATAGTCTACAGCTGACCTTGTGAAGAGACCAGAGCAGCTGAGCCCAGAAAGAAACGAGCCCTCCAGCTTACAGCTGAGATTGTGAGAAGCTCGACCCACTGAGCCTTAAGAGGAAGAGGAAGGCTGAACCCTCGCAGACATCGCCCGCCATCTTGCTTCAACATGTGGCAACAGACATTTGCTGATGAAGTACTTTGCATCAGCACCCCTTTTGACTGACTAATAGAGGGTGATATAATTCCGCAAGAAAGAATAGATGTACGCAGACAAAAGCCATAATGTCCTCTGTGGTCTCCCGGGTCACACTGTAAGTTTCGTGCAAGTAGGAAACGTACTTTATTTACTTGTTCCTTTAGGCCCTGTTTTGGCATACAGTAGGCAGTCGATAATTATACGCTGAATCTAACGTAAGTGATTTAGGGGTTTACAGAGAGGATAGACACTTTAACTCCTCCAAGAACTCGAAATCTAGTTGGGGAGGCAGAGGTTCATATAAATAACTGGTATGAAACAGAAAGAAATATGTGCTCTTTTAGTTCAAACAACACACCAGGGGCAGGTTGGGGAGGGAGAGATGAATTCCAACTAGGTAAACTTGGGAAGTGGTCTTGGAATTGGTGGGATTTAAGCAGAACTTTCAAGGGAAAGAGAACTTCTGAGTACTTACTACATGCCAGCCATTCAGCTAAGTTTGGGGACGTTTCTCACTCCCCTGTAGCAACTCTGGGGAGGACGGAGCGTTCTTGTGATTTTCCACGTGAGGTTTGTTAAGTTGATTGCTCAGAGTTACGCAGCTAGAAGATGGCAGAGCCTGGCTTGGACACACGAACCTTTTCATGGTTAGTGCCTTGCTCAGCGGCTAACACCTAGTACAGGCGCTCCATAAACGTGGACTCAGTAAATGAATACATGTGTGGAGCCCGATTCTCTTTCTGCTAGTCTCTGGCAATTGAAGACATCAGGAAAGGGAACTCCAGATTAAAGGAGTCTGAATCTGGTATAAGAGCAGGCAGGACACATCGTGGAAGTATCCAGGAGTTGTGTGTGAAAAGAATATCAAGCATCTGAAGTGCATGGGAAACCACAGGCTAAGAAGGAAAATAGCAACAGGAGTGAGGGGTATGTGTTTTA
Source organism: Cabassous unicinctus (assembly GCA_029593785.1). Lineage (NCBI taxonomy): Eukaryota > Metazoa > Chordata > Mammalia > Cingulata > Chlamyphoridae > Cabassous > Cabassous unicinctus. The sequence continues at coordinate 15,190 of JAQZBX010040977.1, read as the reverse complement.
TTCTGCCTAGAAGTAGGTGTTGGGGCCATGTGGTACTATTCAACATATGACCTCATAGGTAAAAGTTAAGGATGCAAAATTGGTAGTAGATGCGGTGCTGCACAAAATAATCTGGAACCAGTGCATCTACAAGAATTTTTTTTTATCAGCATGCTGAAGCAAGAAAGAAATGCATTTAATTGAGAAGATAATTTATTAATTTTTCTCTTTTCAGCTTTCCAAATGAATAGAATTTGGCTAGCTAGTTTTCCACCCTTAAAAGAATAAAGCTGGCTGGACTTTCTGAAATTGTACTTTTCTGGAACTTATTGAGATGGCGGAAATAAACTGCAACTCACTGATGCTGAATATATCACCTATCGGCCCATCTCCTGCCACTGTAAACTCCTAACAGAGAAAAGAACAGTCTTAGGGGCAAAGGATCATCAGCCTCATTCCAGAAAAAAGGGGAGCCAGTCCTATGTGTGGGAACAATTCCAAAGCTAGGTTTCTGATGTTTTAAAGAAAAAAATTTTAAAAGCTGAAGAACATGTCCCTGCCCCAATTTCTAATACCCTGTCAAGCAACTATGTAGGCAAGAGTGGAGAGTCCAGTTTGTAATTCTTAAGACAAGGCATTTGTCTAACATTGAGGATGACTCTTACCCTGTTAGTCTATCCTCTGCCTCTTACCACACCCTCTGGGTTAATAGGAAATAACAATAAATAAAGCTTGCTCTCAGAGAGAGATGCAGCCACTGTACTGCTTTCTCAGATAACAGAGAAGGGGTTTTACCAGCCAGTTAGTGGAGACTCTGCTATGGGGCATGTGAACTCCAGATCATTCTAAACAGCAATGCTGGATATTTGGGGGAAAGTGGATTTGTTTGCTTATTTGTTTTGAGAGGTCAAAAGTTAAATCAAAATTCTTTCCCCCTCTCACAAGTAGAAATGTCATGGTTCTCCTGGCCTAGTAACACCGAAGTAAAAATGATTTCATGTAGCTGTGCTGTCCAACATGGTAGCCACTAGCTACCTGTGGCAACTTAAAATTCAATTTAAATCAGGTAGAATTAAGTAAAGTTAAAAATTGAGCTCCTCAGCTAGCTGCTACCATCTTGGAATCTTGGATAAGAGATATAGAATATTGCCCTCATCACAGAAAGTTCTATTGGCCAGCACTGCTATATACTAATGAAGGTCATGCTCTTTAGCATTGCCAGGCTCCTACTTCTACCAACCTGAAAGCTGAGAAAGCATTGAGATTTAAAGGAGGGATAGCAGAGACTCTGGCTACCAGTACTGCTCTAGTAAGCAAATTACCTTTTCATTTCTTATATTCAGAAAGGGGCTTCCCTGCCAAGGATCCGTTCTTCCCACGCTGAGAACCTGCCTTCCAACCCACACTGTAGGCTGGCAGAGAGAAGCCGTGTGGTGAAGGGGAAAGTGTCCGGGTTTGAGATTCAGAAGACATGAACTCCCATCTTGCTTCTACAACCAGCTTTGTGCCTTTTGTCCTTACAACCTCTCTGAAGCTCAATTTCCTTATCTATACAAGGATAAGAACCAAACTAATCTGTCTGGTTAAGTGAATATAAAGGTGTCACGTCCTAACCAAATGCAGGGAGTTGATAACTGCAGAGTGGCTGCAGCAGTAGCATGCATTCAGGAATTAGAACTATAGGATTAGAGTTGGGGGAAATGAGTATTTTAGTCCAGACACTCCCACACAGGACCTTCACCTGCGGGTGAGTTGTGACCTCTGAGCTCCTGTCGCTTTGGGGCCATCTCCAACTACCAGGGAACCACTAAAAGGAGAATATGGTGGTTTGCTCTAAATAGCATCAACTTCAAAAGGTTCCAGACATACCCCAGAGGGGACAACTTGGAAACCCTAAGCAGAGGTCACTCTACACTTATTGACAGCTGACCTGACAATTTTGACATGTGAGAGGCACTGATTTTTAAGTCTATGTGTGGACATGCAGTCTTGCTTGCCTATTCCATGAGAATGGAGGCCATCTCTCCGCTCTGATCTGTCCCTGTCTGCTCTCTTCAGTGTGCTTTTGGACTCCTACTCATTGCACCCCCAAAACAAGCAATTCTCCACCGTGGGCCAAAGGAGGATATAATTCTAATGTTCCGCAGTTAGAATTGCTCCAAATGGCATGACCACGGACCACACAAGCTTGCTACGGTGCTGGTAGCGGATGGGGTGAGATGGTTATAGCTATAGTCTAAATTCTGGAGGCGACTTTTAGAGTAAAGGGGCTATTCCACCGTAGGGTGGAGAGTCTGTAACTTTAGCACCACCAGATTGGCCTGGAGGGCCTGTTGAAACACCGATTGCCCCGCGCCACCCTTAGAGTTTCTGCTTCTGTTGGTATGGGGTAGGTCAGGGTGGGGCCCCGGGAATTTGCATTTTTAACAGGGTTCTAGGTGAGGATCAATTTTGAGAACCACCGTTTCAGGGCTTTTTCAAACTTGATCCCAGATGGACACATTCAAAGAGAAGCATCTTTCTCAGAACGTTCCTTTTTTTTTTTTTTCATTTTCTTTTGTTAGATATCAAGTTGAGTAACTTGAACAAACAGTGATAATAGTTAACTTTTATGCAGCTCTTAATGTATTCCAGGAACTGTTCTAAGTGCTTAAATATATTGACTCACGTATACTATCATCTCCATTTTACAAACGTGGCTCAGGGAAGTAACTTTGCTAAGGTTACAAAGCTAAAGTGAGCAGTGGGTTTGGTATTTGAACACAGGAAGTCTGGCACCAAATGCTTTAGCCACTAGATATACTGCTTCTCCTTCAAACCCGCCTCTCTCTTTGTCCTCCCTCCTGGACAAATGGCAGCATTCCTCTAAGATAGCACTCCTTCAGAGCGTCCCTCAAATGTGATGCCAACAACCCCGAGGCTTTTTGATGTTTGCCTCTGTCAAGTTATTTTTAATACCTAGTAACTACAACAGAGCACAGTTTCTCATTTGCCCACACCCCAACATTTTGGGAGTATCCCTGATTCAATAATTATGATTTTACAGGGGATGTAGAAAGACTTGACAAGTAGAGAAAAAGTAACCTGAATGAAGAACGAGAGATAATAAACAGGAGAGAGAAAATAATAAAGCAGTAGGAAGAAGGGTAAAGATAAACAGCTGGAGAGGTCAAGGTAGATGAAATGTGGGAAATAGGATTCTATAGAAGAAAAAAAAATCGAACATCTAAACATGCATGACAAGAAAGTTAAACTGGGGTTAGATGTCCGACTTAGAAATCCAAAATCGAAGAGAAAAACCAGTCAAAAAGAGAGACTATAGAGAATAATAAGGACAAGAAATCAGTAGAAGGAGGGAGACAAAAAAACAGATGCCATTAATTGGATTTTGAACTCCGTTATTATAACCGGACATTTGAGCTATCTCAACAATCCTCTTCACCTTTAAAATGTTTTGTGAGTTTTAAAAATACAGAAACGCCACTTGGATTTTGCCTCAACTCTGACCACTCAAGGCCTGGTTGCTTGATTGTTTATTTTTCTTGAGCAAAAGAAGTTTCACTAAAGGTTGGCATGCGGGATAAATCTTTCAGAGGAGAGGGGGACATAATTCAGCGGGAAGGAAGGATTCATTACAATAAGGGCCAGGTCAGGGAAATGGCCACATAACTGCATTCCTCAAAGTAAGAGCCTGAGTAAAACTACAACTGCCCAGCGTTAAGGCTCTTTGCTCTGCCCTGAGATCGAGCTGGGGTCGCTTCAGAGGCAAGTCACAGGGCCTGAGATTCCAAATGTTCTGTTTTAGATTAAGAGCTGGGTTCACCCAAGGGGTACAGAGTAAAGTACGGATGATGTCAGCTCTAGCCCAGTGGCTGGAGTTCTGCACGTGAGGATTCCATCGCTCTGGGGAACTTCTCCAGGAGTTGGTTATTCCATTAAATGGGGCAAAGGATGGTGGATGGGCAGGGCAGCAGCCACCTTGAAGTCCAACCCATTTCCATTAGCTATCTTCTTTTCTTTATACCTCTGTTTTGATGCAACGGGGGAATTCTTGGATTTTAAAATGATATGCTTGGAAAATTGATTAACTTGCCCCCCAAAACTAGTTCCTATCCAGCCCACATTGATTTTCCAGCCATGCAACTTACAGTTACTTTTTCTACGTAGTCTTTCAGAATCCATCCTCCAGAGAGCCATATGCCTCTTCCCCCTGCTCTCCCTATTCCCAGAAAAGAACTCTGTGCAATACAGAGAATCACTGTATTTCACTGAGACTACAGCACCATTGGTTGCAAGAGAGAGGCACCATTATATCATGTACCACTAAAAAAGAAAATAATTCTGCTGATTGAGCGCTGATAAACCATCAGTTATAAATACTTCAATTTCAGAGACCTCACAAGAGGCAACGGCAGTCTCCAAATCCATGAAATGTGGTATCTCCTCTATTAGACTTCTGATCCTTGAGAATAGCAACTGTGTCTGACTCCCATTGTCTCTTAAGGCACCTCCAAGGCAGAGAACAGCTTTTGTATTTCCCAAGCTAGCTTGCTAACAACGTTGACTGAATTGACTGCGTATGTGTTTAATCATGCATTTGTACTGCACTTCATACCCATTTTGCCCTTAACCTTTCCCAGGAAATTCAGAAACTTGGCAGGTCTTGAGTTATTTTTCTTGGTTTACAGCTGATCAACCTGGCATGCAGAGATATGCACTGACATACCCACGGCCACGTGGCCTGAAAGAATTGAAACTGAAGCTAGGTCTGAGTCTTGCATTGTTCTATGCCTTCTATGTTCAAGAAAAGTAGAAAATACAAGGCTATGGATCCCTCACCTCCCACTCTAGCTCCTGAGAAAAACCCTGCATTTGATTAGAAAATAATGAATGTCTCCTTTTTCCTGCGTGCTCTGGCATGGGGTCTCTTATTTTATCTCCGTGGCAGCTACCTGTCAATGTGTGGTACTTGGATCTGATGGCAGGGAGTTCGTACACACCGAGACTGTCTAAACAGACCATTAAGTGGTAGTAAAGTAACACATGTGAACGACAGGTCAATAAATTCCCAACAACTTATGTTGCCTGCAAGGAGCTGGCTGTTGCTGAGCATCGCTGTGTTTACATAAAATAAATTTTACAAGCGATCTTAAATAATTAGGGACGATGCCATCATCCAGGGGATATTCTACACATTCACGGTAATAGCTGCGGCATTCCTTTCATTGATCTCTTTTGTTTGATATTATGTGTGGGTTTTTTCCTCCCAAGCTACTGTCTTCTCTGATAGTTTCTTTATGAGCTGCTGAAATGCTACCCTTTTGAGAACCAATATACACGTTCTTGTCAGTATTTTACAGGCTAAAAACCCAGAAGTTACCTATTAGCAGACTCTTCATGAAACTCAGTTTTATGTCTATTTTTAGCTTAATTCTCTACTCGCAAGCCCTTAAAACATTTAGCGGAACACAAATTGGGGAGAAAGAGGTTTGCCATACATATTAAGCACAAGAATCAGAGTAAAAATAAAAATGATCTGTGTTGAGTTTTATGACGAGAGCAGAGAGCATGTGGACCTTTTAGCCTTTTGGGTGATGCTTAGTTACCCTTTATAAGGTTTATAGAAAATGGGTCTCTCATCGATAAAGACATCCATAATGATGCCTGGCAGGGGTAGAGGATGAAGCCAACTGTAGCACTGGGGAGGAAATTTCCTTTAGGAAATCTTTAGGAGCTCCTACACCAGTGACTGACCAGCCAGAGGTGCCACAGCCCTTGAGCTACTCCATCAGGTAGAGGGAGACACTCTGGCTCGGAACGTGGGCTCCATAAATCCACATTTACTATGGGGCGCCATGGGATCCATCTGTTGAGTAAAGTGCCTGCATAAACGAAGTCTCTGCAAGCCATCTGCAAAGCGCCCTTGCATATGCATGTCAGAGTCGGTGCTAATGCAATGTGGTGATTTTGCAACTTCAAATAAGGCTCATCTTAATTGTCATTGTTAAGATCAAATGAGCTGCAGCTGTCTGTCTTCTGCATATGAAAAACATAACCTTGGTGGCTAATGTGATGAACTCTATTTTTCTCATCTAAATTGCCGCACTTCTGGGGCCTTGTCTATGGTACATGCTTAACAAATATTTTTGAAATTAAAAAAAAAGTTGTGATTAGGGAAAGGTTTTAGGTGGCAATGTGGGAAAAATTCAGGGCTCTCAGATAAAAAAAAAAAAATCGATCTGATTATTGCTCAGCCCTTGATGATCCATGTGACTTTCACTGGGTGACTGAATCCTCTGGGGCTCATTTTCTCTATTTATAAAATGGGTGTTTTGGGTCAAATGCCTCAAAGGTCCCCCGCCGGCTCTAAAATGTGGGTTCTAAAGGTTAACCTTGTTCCCCTCATGGGTAATTCTAACCTCCTTTGAATTTCCTTATCTAGGGAACATGACCCAATTTGGAAATTTTACCTCCTCGCTTTTCCTGTAATCTACAATCCCAGCTAAACCTTTATATAAACCAGCCCAGAGATTTTTGGTTAGCATTTTTTTTTAAAGATTTATATAATTTATTCAGCGCCCCCCTTCAGTTGTTTGCGCTCGCTGTCTGCTCTCTGTGTCCATACGCTGTGCTCTCTGTGTCTGCTCGTCTTCTCTTTAGGAGGCACCGGGAACCAAACCCGGGACCTCCCATGTGGGAGAGAGGCGCTCAATCGCTTGAGCCACCTCAGCTCCCTGCTTTGTTGTCTCTCTCATTGTGTTTCCTCTTTGTGTCATCTTGTTGTGTCGGCTCGCAGCGCCAGCCCGTCACGCCAGCTCGCCGTCTTGCTCGTCTTCTCCAGGAGGCACTGGGAACCAAACCCGGGACCTCCCATGTGGTAGGCGAGAGCTCAACAACTTGAGCCACATCTGCTTCCCTCGGTTAGCATTAATTACCCATTTTAAATGAAACTACCTACTATAAAAGATGGTGTCATTAACTCTGGTTGGTAAATTTGTATTTGCTTAAGAAGATCTTATTTCCTATTGCACTAATTTAAGTAAAAACCAAAAAGCCATTTGCATATAGAAACAGCTCACCTGTGCAGTGCCATGCCCTGCTCTAAGGATGCCCCTGTTCTCTCAGGACTGTTTACATGACTTTCCCATATGCTTATCTGCACATTTCCCACTGCCTGCCTTGGAAAGGACAAAAGCAACACACAGCTTTGAACACTGTTTTGTTTTCAATCTAGTTGGCATCTAGTCTAACAAGAAAAGAAAAGAAAGGATGATTAAACAAAGTCCAGGAATACCTGTTCTTTTACTGCTGATAAGCTCAACCGCATGGGGCATGTCTGAACAGAGCCTGTCATTAACACGATGTACTACTTGTCCAAACATCTGTAGGTCACATTATTTCTCTATAAGCCAGTGAGAGAAAAAGCAAAACCAAGAGGGGTTATTAATCACTTACTCAGTATTTCTCAAGCAGCACTGGAAATAAAATGAACTAACATAATGGTCTGAAGGAAGATTGCACAGAAGAAAAACAAGGCGTTTTTCATAATTGTCCCAGGACCCATCAAAGCCACGTTTTACACAAGGCATATTGGTGGGCTTTGGATTCCATGAGGGGACAGAAATAGGACGCATGCCTGAGGACACCCTGGTAGTTCTCATTTCCTCCCAAAGGAAACAGAGTTCGGATTTGCACGTCTTCTCTATTTGTGTGGGAACTGCTTCCACCAGGAGTTTGGAAAACCCAATGGATGGATTGAGCCAAACAATCATTGGGACAGCCTGATACCATCAGAAACAGGTAGAGCTGAGGAGAAAAGTTCAACTGTCCATTAATGCCAGCTGAAAAGAAATAGCGTGGTTTTCTGGCTATCCACAGCTGTCAAGGCAACAGGGAATTGTATGGGTAGGTGCACATTTACACATCTGTCAGCAAAAGTCTGTTTCCAAATAAAAAAATTCTACTACTCAGGAATAACATGTGTATTGTTGGCCCTCCCACAATGGCTTTGGCTTCACAGAGCAAGGAGTGGATCACAAGGTATCATAAAGATAAGGTTGTATCTAGGACTATGAAATCTAGAAATTATTCTCAGAGAAAGAAATTTCTTCTTTTGGTGCACTCTACACTAGCAAAAGATAACATTTGAAATTGTGTCCTATTGGACTACATGTGATTCACAAACATTAGTAGAATGCCTACTATGTGCTGCACGTCAGGCATTCTAGGCAGTTGGTATGGGGTGTACAGGGAGGCATCACTGTGGGTAGGGGTGGTAAGACATACAATGTGGAGTGAGGAAAATACCATTTTATGTAGCTGGTTTTACACAAGTAAACAATAGTAATTTAATTCTGAGGCTTTCTTACTAAACAGTGCAATACAACATTAGAACCGCAATAAAATATAACGCACTAAGAGCTAACCCTTCCAGAGTCCTTCCTATGGGCCAGCTGTGGTTTTAAGGGCTCTCTGTGGATTAACTCATTTATTCCTCATTAATCCTGAAGAGGCAGGTGTAACACTACCCCCAAATAGCTGAGGACATTTAACCACAGAGAGGTAAAATAACCCCCTTCCCTCAAGATAACACAGCTAGTAAATGGTGGGTGAGACTTGAACTCGCAAGTCTGGCTTCAGAGTCCCACGCAAAGAAACAGTGTGGCTAAATTATCATAGCTGGACACAAATAGGACCTCAAATCTGACCATGGCTCACCAGCCCAAGTTCATGTGTTTATGCACTGTCAGAGAATTTAGAGCTAGACAAGATCGTATAGATCCTCTATCACCCAATACGTGGTGATCATCTATTAAACTGTCAGGTAAAGAAATATAGGTCCAAAAAAGATCCTGGTTTGCTTCAAATAATTCTTCCGTTACTTAACTGATACTTATTAGTATCAGTTCCTTTATCCACCAAAAGAGTCCTTCTTTGAGCTCAACAATTAGTCACAGGAACTAAAGGACCCCAAATGAATGGATCACCTTGCCTCACTCAACAACCACCGTATTACTGCAGAGCTCCCTAGTAAGGTTGTATAGCAGTTTGATATTGTTTATGAATTCCAAAAAGAGATATTGATTATGTTTGTAAACTAGTCTGTTCCTCTGCATGTGATACACTTTGATTGTATTAGATTCAGCTGAGATGTCTTTGATTAAATTAATTACGTTAAGATTAGAGTTTTGATTTGACCATCTCCTTGGGTGATTGCAGAGATAATCAGCCATCTATGCAGTAAACTCACTGATGACTAAAGTCCATAAACACCCTTGTATTACAATTAGCCCAGTGTTTGCTTGATTAAACAACTGGGCACAATTACCTGGCCGAGTTGACACATTAGCCTAACCATCACAGGTGGTAACCAGTGGTATTAAAACAATAGCACCTTGCACAGGAAGCCATCACTAGTAAGGATTGATCACTGTGATGTTGTCTACAATGCCCATTGTTTTTCAGACACAAAATAGATCATTGTTATGAGGTCATTCGGTTTCATGGACAAGGTGGTAGAAATACAGCTTATCATTGAGAAGGTTTTTGGCTCACCTACTATGTGTAAGGGACTGAATGTATTGCCTGGTTGAAGCCAATGATTTTTCAGAGGTGGAATATGCTGATGGAGGATAATTTTCTAGGATTTATTCTTTCCCTTGCAGATCTCCTGTAACATTGTTTTGGTGGCTAGCACCACGGAGTAATAACTTTTCATTGTTTGTTGACACTCTGGTTTATTTCTCTCTGCTTTAAGTTTTCAGTAAAGGCTAGTGTCAGCCTGGAAGATAATCTGCTTCCTGCACAAAATAAAAGGTAGTGGGTTTCGGAAGAAGGCACCCAAGGGGAGAAAAAGGAAATATAAAATAATCTCAGCATCTTCCCTCGGTGTTTTTCTGGATGTGGCCCTGTAATTCTTTCCTAGGCATATGAACCAAAATCAGGGTTAAAACTGCTCGGTGTAGCTAAAGCTGCTCAGTGTGATGTTTACCTCTGCTTCCTTGGGCTTGGTCTGAGAACAGTGCCTGGATGTGCCTGCCTCCCTGCCTTCTGCATCCAGCTTCGTTCACCCAGCCTGACTGCCCTGGCCATTTGCCCTGCTTGAGCCTCTGTTTGGGCTTCTGGAGGCTAAGTGGGATTCCAGTCTGGACTTGACTTTGTCTGTCAGTGACTTGAATTACAGAAACCTACTTGAGGACTTAATGTCATCATGAGACTCTCTCACTTGTTGTTTTTAGTTCATAAATGATGGTCTCCCTCCATGTACTCTATCTAGTATCTCACCTGTGGGCTACTCTGCCTTCCGGTTCACTCCTTTCCTGCCTTTTAGCCCCCTATCCCCTGTGGCTGGATGTCAGACAATGACAAAGGAAAATGGCTTCTCTATCTGGAGATAGTTGAAGTCACTGATGCGTATTCCATAATAGCATTGACTCACCAAAGTTAGAAGGGGCTGTGTGAGATTATGTGGTCCAACCCCTGCTTGGTAATAGAAGTGAGTTGACAGTTTCTTCTCAGTTGCCACAGAATACCCCCCAATACAGCTAAGAGACCACTACTTAGCAAATTGCTCAGGCCATGACCTATCTTTGATTTTTATCTTTCTCTTATTCCCTTATTTCTAATCCATCAGTAAATCCTGTGACTCTCCCTCTAAAATAGATGCTGAAATATGTTTCTCTCTTTCTGAAATTAGAAACCACTATGCCCTCTTGCCTGGACCATATCACATCCTCCTAATTGGTGCTTTGGCTTCTACAATTACCTCTCCTGTCAAAATCTCTTTTCACAGTAGCCAGAGAGAGATTTATTTAAATCAGTGGTTCTCAACTGAAGGCGATTTTGCCCCCTAGGGCACACTAGCAATATCTTGGAGATAGATTTGGTTGCCAAAATTGGGGGCTGAATGCTACTGGAATCTATTGGGTAGAGGCCAGGGATACTTTTAAACATCCTACAATGCATGGGACTGCCCCCCCCCTCCCCCAACAAAGAGTTAACTGGACTAAAAGGTCAGTGGTTCCAAGGTTGAGAAACACTGATTTAAACAGAAATCAGATCAGGTCATGCTCCTTTTTAAAGTCCTTCAGTGGCTTCCGTTTGTATTTAAAATCCAACATTTTACCATGGCCTACAAGGCCCTAATGATATGGCTCTCCTATGTTTCTTGAACCTTATCACATACCTCTGTGTTGGGGATTGGATCATGTCCCCCACAGAAGCAGGCTCAGGTCTCAACCCCTGGTCTTGTGGGTGGGAACCCTTTTTAAAATGGGACTTTTGAAATGTTATTAGCTAACGTGTGTCCAAATTGAATGAAGCCAATATGAGTGAAGTCCTTACAAACAAAGGAAATTGGACACAGTAGGAGAAGCCACGGGAGCAGCCAGAGGCTGGAAGTCAATAGCACCCAGAAGAGAAAGGAGAAGATGCTGCCTTGTGCACTGCCATGTGACGGAAAAGCCAAGGAACCTCACATTTGCTGGCTAGCCAGAAGATGCTGAATCCAGAAGGAAGCAAGCCTTCTCTAGCCTCTGAACCTGTCCTGGTTTGAGTCTTTTGTAGACCACAGAAAATTATGTTCTTAAGCTAACCCATTCCTGTGCATGGAAGCCTATTGTATGTGGGGCCTTTTGATTCGATTCAGTCCAGGGACCTTTTGATTAGCTCACATCGGTTAAGGGCCTTTGATTAGAGTACAGGACACAGGGTTGGTCCTAATCTTCTCACTGGAGTCTTATATAAACTGAGGACTGAAGGCAGAGATATACAGAGAAAGGGAGCTGCCATGTTTTACCCTGCCATGAGACAGAGGACCCAGGATTGCCTACAGCCCCAGAAAGATGGAGAAACCCTGAAAGGCTGAGAAAGAGAGGCCGGAGGCTGGAATCAGTGGAGCTACCAGAAACTGGAAAGAGAGCTATATGCCTGATGGCCCACAGCTGAGCTCAGGGAAAAGTGAGCCTGGGGGAAACACACAGAGATCGGCCACCATCTTGCCTTGCCACATGACAGGACTCCAGGATCGCCAGCAGCCGACCTTGGTGAGACAACATTTCTGATGATGCCTTGATTTGGACATTTTCACAGCCTTGAAACTGTAAGATTTTCCCCTAATAAATTCCCATTATAAAAGTCAACCCATTTCTGGTGTTTTTTTTTCCCAGGAGCTTTAGCAAAATAAAAGCGAACCCATGAGCCAATAAATTCCTGTTGTTAAGCCAAATCATTATATGGTATTTGTTCAGCAGCTAGGAAACTAGGATACCCTATTTCCCATTCTCACTGGCTCTCCACAGGTCAGGCTTGTTCCACCAGGTGTAGGCAGTCATTGTAAGCCTGAAATGCCCACCACCCAGACTTCCCCATGGCTCAATGTCAAATGCAACCTCCTCAGCGAGGTCTTTCCTGACCACTCAAACTCAAATACCCCTCATACACTTTGTCTTATTCTCCCCATCTTAATTTGCCTGGCTGCTATGACAAAAATCACACTCTGGTTGTCTTAGCAAGAATTTATTGGCTTACATTTCAGAAGGTAAGAATTCCAAAATCAAGGTGTCAGCAAGGCAATGCTTTCTCCCCCAAAACTGTAGCATCCTGGTGCTGGCTTGCCACAATCCCCGGGGTTCCTTGGCTTGTACCTCTGCCTCCCATCACAGGACCATATCTCTCTCCTTGTGGCTGCCCTCCTCGTTTCCACTGACTTCCTGACTTCCAGTTTCTGTCTCCTCCCTATAGCCTTCTCTGACTACTGGCTTCTGGTTTCTTCTCTTTATAAGGCCTAAGATCTATTCTGATTTGGTTGGCCACACCTTGACTAAAAATCACATCTTCAAAAGGTTCTATTTATAATGGGTTCACACCCACAGGCATGCAGATTAAAATTAAGAATGTGTGCTTTTTGGGGTACATAACTAAACCTACTACACACACTATTGTATTTTCTATTTGCATGTATTACTCTGATATTTTCTGGTATATTGTTCATGGATTGGTTGTTAGCTCATGAGTGTTGGAAGTATTTGCACCCTTTATTTGCAAAGCCATAGTAAACATTCTATAAATATTTGTTGAATGAATTAACTTTACGTATAGTAAGAGTTCACTGGCTTTGCATGTTTTTGAGTGGCCTAAAAAGGAACCCCTATATGCACAAATCATGTTTGCCCCAGGGCCTGCATTTGTTCAGAAACACTTATGGAGCACTTCCCACAGGCCAAGTACTCTCCTCATCTCTAAATGTTTGCAATCTTACCCTTACTAGCCTGCTTGCAAATTCATTCGTTTATCCATTAACTTCATAATCAGCAAGTCAGAAAGTGTGGAAGGGGCTTTGCTCTTCAAAACAGCCAAGAAACATGTGCTTGAGAAACTCTCAGGCTTGAGTTGCCAGTACTTTCTGCTAAGAAACCAAGTCTGATAATATTACTATTCTGCTTATGTTTGCCAAATTAGCACCTTCACAATACACTCCTAGCTCTTCAGCATGTCCCTCCAGGCTTTCCTGGCTTTGCCCTCTGCCTGCTTTTCCAGTCTCATCTTCAGGTTCTCCAACTTCTAGATGTGAGCTGCTTCTAGGCAGGCTTACCGTCCCATTCCTCTTCGTATGCCCAATCCTAATAGTCTCTCATATAAAGTAAGGGCTCATTGATGGTTGAGTTAATGAAAACAGATTCCCAACACTCTTTACCCTATTTTCAGTTAAGAGATTACCAGGTGGATGCTTATCAAAATCAGAATAGGTGAAAATAACTGCTATACAATTAAAAAATGGAAACTTTGTTCTCAACTCATCACCCAAATTGGGAACAATGATATTTGAGAGTTTCAAGAATTCGGTACATAAAATGCTGACCAGTATTTTAAATATGTAAAATTTTTAAATAAGTAGGACTTTTTCTTTTTTAAAGATTTATTTTATTTATTTATTTCTCCCCACCCCCTCGTTGTTTGCACTTGCTGTGACTGTTGACTTCCTTGTTTCTTTAGGAGGCACCGGGAACTGAACCCAGGACCTCTGATGTGGGAGGGAGGTGCCTAATTGCTTGAGCCACCTCTGTTCCCTGCTTTGTTATCTCTCTCATTATGTTTTCCTCCTGTGTCTCTTGTTGCATCATCTTGTTGGGTCAGCTTGTTGCTTGCCCATCACGCCAGCTTGGCTTCTTTAGGAGGCACGGAGAACCTCTGCTCCCTGCTTTGTTGTGTCTCTCATTATGTTTTTCTTCTTGTGTCTCTTGATGTGTCCTCTTGTGTCAGCTCGCTGTGCCCGCCCATCACACCAGCTCACTGTCTTCTTTAGGAGGCACCGGGAACCAAACCACGGACCTCCCATGTGGTAGGCGGGAGCTCAGTTGCCTGAGCCACATCTGCTTCCCAAGTAGGGCTTTTTCAAGAGCAAGTAATGATGACATGGCTCAGCTTCCTTACTTGTCTTCCCACAATAGTGGGTGTGGACAGCTAATCTTTCAGTGGGGAATTTGCTCAAAGAAAACCAGGTCATCTGGTAGAATGTACACATAAGGAATAAAGGCAAGGGACAGAAATGGAGCAACGGATCCCACTGCCTGACCCTGGGCCAGCACTGGGTAACATGAGGCAGATTTCATTTAAAATGTAAGGAACACACCTGGAAATCTGCTTGTTACTAGGAAGGAATAATGAACTCATCTATCAAGGTCAGGTCTGTCAGCAGCTCAGATGCAAAGCAGAACCAGGAATGCCTTGTGACATGGGTTTTCAAGGAAAACAAATCCAATTCCCTATAAGCAGATTACCATCTCTTGCATTTGTGTGTATATATATTCTTGGTCTTTGGTCAAATGAAAGTGTGCATGTGTTTGAGTGTATATGTATTTAAATAATGTATTAGAGTGAATATCTTTGAACTTGTCTACTTGTGTATAAATGCTGCATACATAAAACATATATTTGATAAATACAAATGATAAATTCTGTTTTTTTACCTCAAAATAAATGAGATAGCTCTTTATTACTAACTTCATGACCTATTGTACTGTTTGAAGAATTCTTTAGTTTCTCTAAAATGTAAGAGAAAAATTCCCAATTGCCTAGTTTAGAAGTTCCCAGGGAAGCGGGTGTGGCTCAATCGATAGAGCTCCCGTTTACCATATGGGAGGCCCTGGGTTCACTTCCCGGGACCTCCTTGTGAGGGCAGGCCAGCCCGCGCGGCCCAGTGGGCTGATGCAGC
>JAQZBX010040976.1:0-22493 GCA_029593785.1 Cabassous unicinctus | reverse complement strand
AACCCTAACCGTAAACCAAACCCTAACCCAACACTAGACCTAGCCCTAGACCTAGAACTAAACCTAGCCCTAATCCTAACCCTAAACCTAACCCTAAACCTAAACCTAGCCCCTGCCCTAGCCCAAGCACTAGTCTTAGGCCTATCCCAATACCTAGCCCTAAACCTAAACCTAAAACTAACACCAGGCTTAAAGCTAACCCTTACCCTAACTGGAAACATAGCCCTATCCCTAGTCCTAGCCCTAACCCCAGCCCTAAACCGAACACTAACCCTAACCCTAACACTTAATCTAGCCCTAACCCTAGCCCTAAACCTAACTCTAGATCTAACCCTAACCCTAAACCTACACCTAACTCTAACCCTAAACCTAACCCTAACCCTAGCCCTAAACCTAACACTAGCCCTAAACCTAACCCTAATTCTTACCCTAACCATAGCACTAACCATAACCCTTACACTAATGCTAACCCTTACCTAAGACCTAACCCTCACCGTAAACCTAACCCTTACACTAACACTAACCCTAACCCTACACCTATCACTAACCCTAAACCTGGGATGAACCCTAACCCAAACCCTAGCGTTAACCCGACTACTAAAGCCAGCCAAAACCATAATCCTAACTATAACCCTAACCCTAACCATAACGCTAACCCTAGAACTAATCCTAGTCCTGAACCTAACCCTAAAACTAAACCTATTCCTAAACCAACCGTTAACCATAACACTAGCAGTAAACCAAACCCTAACCCAAGCCCTTATCCTAACCCTAGCCCAAAAACTAAACCTAACCCTAATCCTAGCCCTAAACCTAAACCCTAACCCTAAACCTAAACCTTGCCTTAACCCTAACCATGACACTAACCCTAGCCCTAAACCAAAACCTACCCATACACCTAACCCTAACACTAACCATAACCTTACACCTAATCAAAACACTAAACATAACCCTAAACCGAAACATAGCACTAGCCCTAGACCTAGTCCTAGCCATAACCATAGCCCTAACCCTAACCCTAACCCTAACCCTAACCCTAATCCTATCCTTATCCCTAGTTCTAGCCCTATCCCTGTCCCTAACCCTAATGCAAAACCTCACCCTAGCCCTAACTCTAACATTAACCCTAACCTAAACCTAGCCCTATCTGTAGTCCTATCCCTATCCCGAGCCCTAACACTTACCCTATCCCTAACCTTAACCCTCAAGGTAGCCCTAACCCTAACTCTAGCCCTCAACCTAACCCTAAACATACACCTAACCATAACCTTAAGCCTTATACTATTCCTCAACCTAACCCTAGCCCTAACCCTAAACATAACCCTAAACCTAAACCTAAACTTATCCCTAACCCCAACTCTAGGCCTAAATCTAACCCAATCCCTTGCCCTAGTCCTAGCCCTTGCCCTAAGCCTAACACTAGCACTAACCCAAACCCTTACCCTAACTCTATCCATAAACCTAACACTAACACTTACTCTAACCCTAAACCTAACGCTAACCCTAACCCTAACCCAAACCCAAACACTTAAGCTACTCCTAACCTTAAACCTAACCCTTACCCAAGCCCTAACCCTAACCCTAACCCTGACCTTAACCTAACCCTAAACCTAGCCCTAATCCTATCACTAACCCTAACCCTAACCATAACCCTAACCCAGCCTTTACCCTAAACCTAACCCTACAACTAACCCTAACCCTAACCCTAACCTTAACCCTAACCCTTTCCCTAAACCTAAACCAAACGCTAACCTTAGCCCTAACCATAACCCTAAACCTAAACCTAAACCTAACATTAGCCCTTACCCTAAACCTAAACCTAGCCTTAACCCTAACACTAATGATAACCCAAACCCTACCCCTAACCCTAACCATAACACTAGCCCTAAATCTAAGCCTAACCTTAGTCCTAACCCTAACCCTAAACCTAAATCTAGTTCTAACCCTAACCCTAACCCTAATGCTCGCCCTAACCCTAACCCTAACCCTAACCTAACACAAGCCCAAACCCTAACCCTAATCCTAACACTTCCCCTAACACGAACCATAACCCTAACACTACCTCTAACCCTAAACATAACCCTAACCCTAAACCTAACCCTCACACTAACTATAAAACTAGCCCTAAACCTAATTCTAAACCTAGCTCTAACCCTAACCCTTAGCCTAAAGCTGGACGTAACACTAACCTTAGCCATAACACTAACCCTAAACCTATCCCTCACCCTAGACCTAACCCTAACCACACCCATGATTCTAGCCCTAACCCTAACCCTAACCCTAGCCCTAACTCTAACCCTAACTCTAAAGCTAGCCTTAACCCTAACACTAACCCTAACCCTATCTCTAACCCTACAACTAAACTCATCCTAACCCTAACTCTAACCCTCACCCTAAACATAGATTTTACCCTAAACCTAAAACTAATCCTAACCGCAACTTTGGCCCTAACCCTAAACCTAAACCTAACCCTAACACTTACACTAGACCTAAACCTAAATCTAGCCCGAACCCTAAACTTAACCCTAACCCTAAACCTAAACCTACACCTAACCCAAACCCTAATCCTAACCATAACCATAATCCTAACCCTACACCTATCCCTCACCCTAACTCTAAACCTAAACCTATCCCTAGCCCTAAACCTACCCCTGACCCTAGTCATAAATCTAGCCCTAAGTCTAACACTAACCTTAGATCTGGCTCTATCCCTAGGCTTAGTCCTAGCCCTAAACCTAGCCGAAACACTAACCATAAGACTAAACCTGTCCCTAACCTTAGCCCTAACCCTAACTATAAAACAAATGCTAACACTAACACTAGCCCTAAACCTTACTCTAATCCTGGCCCTAAACCTAAACCTAGACCTGACCGTATCCCACACCCGAAACCTAACACTAACCCTAACCATAGCCCTAAACCTAACCTGAATCCTAACCCTAACTAAAACCTTAACCTAACAAAAAACCTAGCCCCAACCCTAACAATAACCATAACCCTAGCCCGAACCCTAACCTAAATCAACACTAGCCCTAAGCCTAACCCTAAATATAGCCCTAACCCTAACCCTAAACATAAACCTACACCTAAACCTAAACATAACCCTTACGTTAACCCTAACCCTAACACTATCCCTAAACCTAAACCTTACCCTAAACCTAACCAAAACCCTAACCCTAAACCTATCCCTAACCCTAACCCTAATCGTAGCCCTCACCCTAAATTTAAACCTACACCTAACCCTAACCCTAACCCTGACACTGACCCTAAACCTAACCATAGCCCTAACCCTAAACCTAGCCTTAACCCTAAACCTAATCCTAACCCTAGCCCCAATCCTAAACCTAACACAAGCCCTAAACCTAACCCTAATCCTAAACCTAACCCTATCCCTAGCCCTATTCCTAAACCTACCACTAACCCTAAATGTAAGCGTAAACCTAACCCTAGCCCTCAACCTAACCCTACAACTAACCCGAACTCTAACCCTAACCATAACACTAACCCTAGCAATAACCCTAACCCTAACACTAACCGTAACCCTAATCTTAGCTCCAACCCTAACCCTAACACTAAAGCGAACCCTACCCCTAACCTAACCCTAAACTTCATCCTAACCCTAAACTTAGCTCTAACCCTAACCCTACCCCTAAACCAAACCCTAAACTTAGCACTAACCCTTTCCCTTAAGCTAACCCTAAAACTAACTCTAGCCCTAACACTTGCCATAACCATAGACCTAACCCTAACCCAGCCCAAACCATCACCCTAACACTAATCTTAACCATAATCCTAGCCCTAACCATAACCATAACCCTAACCCTAAACTAATCCTAACCCGAACCCTGACCCTAACCCTAATCCTAACCCTTTGCCTAACCCTAGGCTTAGCCCTAATCCTAACCCTAACCCTAACCCTAACCTTAGGCCTAACCCTAACCCTAAACTTAACCCTAACCATAACACTACGTCTAACCCAAATCCAGCCCTAACCCTATCCATATCCCTAAACCTTACCCAAGCCCTAGCCCTAGCACTAGCCCTCATCCTAGTACTAACCCTAGCGCTATACCTAAACCTAAACCTAACACTAACGGTAACCCTCACCCTAACAATACCACTAGCCCTAACCCAAAACCTAAACCTAACCCTAACCTGAATACTAACCCTAACACTAAACCTAACTCCAAACTTACCCCTAATCCTAGCCTTTGCACTAACCCTAACCCTTACCATAACCCTAACCTCAGTCTTAACTTAACCCTACACCTTACCCTAACCCTAACCCTAACTCTAAACAAGCCCTAACCATAGCCCTAACCCTAACACTAACCCTAAACTTAACCCTAACATTAGCCCTAACCCTAACACTAACCCTAGCCCTAACCCTAAAACTACACCTAACCCTAAACCAAACCCTAAACCTGCACCTAACCCTAACCCGAACTCTAACCCTAACACTACCCTAGCAATAACCCTAACCCTAAAACTAACTCAAAACCTAAACTTAGCTCTAACCCTAACCCTAACCCTAAACCGAACCCTAACCTTAGCACTAAACCTTACCTTAAACCTAACACTAGCCCTAACCATTATCATAGCCCTAGCACTAACCCAAACCCTAGTCCAAACCGTCACCCTAACCCTAATCCTAACCCTAACCATAGCCCTAAGCCTAACCATAACCGTAACCCTAACACTTACCCTAACCCTAAACTTAGCTCTAAACTTAACCCTAACCCTATCCGTAAGCTTAGCCCTAACCCAAACCATAACCCTAAACCTAAACGTAACACTACCCCTAGGCCTAACCCTAACCCTAACCCTAACCTTAGCATTAACCCAAACCCTAAACCTAAACCTAACCCAAACACTAGACCTAACCCTAACCCTAAACCTAACACTACCCCTAGACCTAACCCTAACCCTAACCCTAAACCTAATCCTAAGCCTAACCCTATCCCTAAACCTAACCCTAACCCTAACCCTAACCCTAACACTAACCATAAACCTAGCCCTAACACAAACCCTAACACTAGCCCTAACCCTAAAACAAACCCTAACCCTAACCCTAAACCTACCCCTAAACCTAACCCTAACCCTAACCCTAACACTAACCCAGCCCTATCCCTAAACCTAACCCTAAACCTAACCCTAACCTTAGCACTAACCCTAACCCTAAACCTAAATTTAACCATAACCCTAACCCTAAACCTACACCTAACCCTATATCGAAAACTAATACTAGGAAGCGGGAGTGGCTCAGTCGATAGAGCCCACGTTTACCATATAGGAGGCCCCGTGTTTGCTTCCTGGGGTCTCCTTGTCAGGACAGGCCGGCCCACGCAACCTAGTGGGCTGATGCAGCAAGCCCTCACAACAGTAAGCGGGAGTGGCTCAACCAATAGAGCCCCTGTTTACCATGTGTGAGGCCCTGGATTCACTTCCCAGGGCCTCCTTGTGAGGGCAGGCCCACCCGCGTGGCATGAGGTGCTGAAAGAGCAAGACCTCACAGCAAGGGGAAGATAAGCAGTCACGGAGAAGAAACACACCGAATGGACACAGCAAGCACAAGCAGCGGGGGGGGGGGTGGGATAAATAAATGAACAAATAAATCTTTAAAAAAAATAAAAATAAAAATAAAAAATAAAATAAACCTAACACTAGCCTTAACCCTAAATCTAACCCTAAGCCTAATCTTACCCCTAACACTAACCCTAAATCTAAATTTTATCCTAAACTTAACCCTAACTCTAGCTCAAACCATAGCCCTAAACCTAACCATAATCTAGCCCAAGCCCTAACCCTAATCATTACTCTAAACCTAACCCTAACCATAACCGTAGGCCTAACCCTAAACCTAAACCTAAACCTAACCCTAACCCTAACCCTAACCCTAACCCTAGCCCTAACCCTATTCCTAGCAATACTGTTAAACGTAATCCTAAACCTAGCCCCAAACCTAAACCTAAACCTAATGCTAACCCTAGCACTAACCCTAACCTAACGCTACTCCTAACCCTATCCCTAACCCTAACTCTAATCATAACCCTAACCCTTAAGCTAGCTCTCACGCTAACCCTAATTCTAACCCTAAACCTAACCCTAGCACAAACACTAAACCTAACACTAACACTAACCCTAACCGTAACCCTAGCCCTTACCCTAACCCTAACCATAGACCTAATCCTAACCCAAAACCTAAAGCTAGCCCTAACCTGAGCCCTAACCCTAAACCGAACCAAAGCCATAAACCTAACCCTAACCCTTAATCTAGCCGTAACCATAACCCTAAGTCTAACCCAAGACATAACCATACCCCTAACCATTCCCCTAACCCTACCCCTAACCCTAACACTAACCCTATATCTAACACTAACCCTAACCCTAAAACTAACCCTAACCCTAGCCCAAACGGTAACCCTAACCCTAATCCAGCCCTTACACTAAACCTAAACCTAGCCCTAAACCTTATCCTAAACCTAACTTTAACCCTAACCCTAAACCTAACACTAACCCTATCCCTAAACCTAACCCTAAATTTAGCCCTAAACATAACCTTAACCCTAACAATATCCCCACCCTTAAATCAAACCCAAGGCCTAAACCCAGCCCTAACCCTAACCCTAACCCTAGGTCTAACACTAACCTTAACCCTAACTCTAACTCTAACTCTAGAACTAACACTATCCCTAAACCTATCATTAGCCCTAGCCCTAGCCTTAACCCTAACCATAAACCTAACCCTTTCCATAGCACTAGCCCTAGCCCAAACACTAACCCTAATCTTAACCATAACCCTAGGACTAACTCCAACCCTAAACCTAACCCTAACCCTAACACTAGACCTAACCCAAGCTATAGCCCTAACCCCAAATCTTAACCTATCTTTAGCCCTATCCCGAGCCCTAACCCTAACCCAAACCCTAAATATCACCTTAGCCCTAACCCTCACCCTAAACTTAACCCTTACCATAACACTAGCTCTAAACCAAAGCCGGCTCTAACACTAACCATATCTCTAACCCTAACCCAAGCCCAGCCCTAGCCCTAACCCTAGTCCTAGTCCAAACCCTAGAGCTAACCCTAAACCAAAACATAACATGAACACTAAACCTAAACCTAACACTACCCCTTGCCATAATGGTAAACCTAACCCTCACCCTAACACTAACGTTAACACTAACGCTAACCCTAAACCTAAACCTAACCCTAACTCTAGCCCTAAACATAACCCTAACCCTAAAACTAACACTAACCCTAGCCCTAACCCTAAACCGAAACCAAGCCCAAAACTTAAACCTAAACCTAACACTAGCCCTAACCCTAAACCTAACCCTAGCAATAAACCTAACCCTAACCTTAACCCTGAACTTAACCCTAACCCTACCCCTACACCTACCATAACACTAACCCTAACCCTAACTCTAGCCCTAACACTAGCCCTAACCCTAACCCTAACCCTGGCCCTAACCCTAACCCTAATCCTAAACCTAACATTAGCCCTAAACCTAACCCTAACAATATCCATACCCTTAACCCTAAATATAACCCTAGCTTAAAACACAAACCCTAACACTATTCATAACCCTAACCCTAAAGCTGGCCTTAACCATAAACCTACACTAACCCTAGCCCTTACCCTAAACCTAAACCTAGGCCTAAACCTAACCCTAACCCTAACTTTAGCACAAAACCTAAACCTAAACCTAACTTAAACCTAACGCTAACCCTAAATTTAGCACTAACCCTAAGCCTAAACCTAGCCTTAACCGTAACCCTAACCCTAACCCTAAACCTAATCCTAACCCTAGCCCTAACTGTAAACCTAAACCTACCCCTAACACTAAATCTAAAACTAACACTAGCCCTAACCATAAATTTAACGCTAAGCTTAACCCTAGCCCTAACCCTAACCTTAACTCTAGCTCTTACCCTAAACCTAACCTTAACTGTAGCTCTAACCCGTCCTTAACTTAACCCAAAACCATATTCTAATACTAACCCTAACCATGACCATAGCCTTAAACCTAACACTAACCCTAACCCTAATACTAACACTAAACCTAGCCTAAACCTAACACTAACCCTACCCGTATCACTAGCGCTAACCCTAGCCATAATGCTAACCTTAGTCGTAACCCTAACCCTAGGCTTAACCATAACCCTTAATCTAGCCCTAACGCTAACCCTAACTATGACTCTATCACTGACCCTAAACCTAATGCTACTCGCAAACCTAACCCTAACCCTAAACCTAACCCTAACCCTAGCCCTAAACCTAACCCTAGCAATAATGCTAAACCGAATCCTAAACCTAGCCCTAAACCTAATCTTAAACCTAATGCAAACCCTAGCACTAACCCTAAGCTAACCCTAGCCCTTACCCTATCCATAACCTTAAATCTAATCCTAACTCTAAACCTAAAGCTAGCTCTCACGCTAACACTAAACCTAACCCTTATCCCAACGCTAGCACTAACACTAAACCTAACAATAACCCCGACCCTAATCAGAAACCTAGCCCTAACCCTAACCCTAACCCTAGACCTAACCCTAAAACAAACCCTAAATGTAGACTTAAACCGAGACCTAAACCTAAAACTAACCCTAGACCTAAATCTAACCCGAACCCTTAAGCTAGCCTTAAATATAACCCTAACCCTAAACCAAGACCTAACACTAAACCTAAACCTACAACTAACCCTAACACTAACCCTAAAACAAGCCGTAACCCTATCCCTAACACTAACCATAATCCTAACCCTATACATATCCCTAACCCTAAACATAACCCTAAACCTAATCCTATCCCTAAAAGTAACACTAAACCTACACCTAAGCCTAACCCTAATCGTGACAGTAACCCTATCCCTAGCGCTAACCCTAAACCTAAATATAGCATTAACCCTAACCATAACCATTAACCTAAACCTAACCATTAACCTACCCCTAATCATAGCCTTAATCCTAACACTAACACGAAACATAACCCTAACACTAAACCTAAATTTAATCATACTCCAAACCCTATCCGTAAACCTAACCCTAACCATAACACTAAGCCTAAAGCTAGACCACACGCTAACTCTAACTCTAACCCTAACCATAACCCCAGCCATGACACTAACCCTAACTTTCACCCTAACCCTACACATAACCCTAGCCCTAACCCTAACCCTGACACTAGCCCTAACCCTAACCCAAACCCTAAAGATAGCCATAACCCAGACATAACCCTTACCCTAAACCTAGCCCTAACCGAAACCTAACCCTTAAACTAGCCCTCAAACTAGCATTCACCCTAACCCTAAACCAAACCCTTGCCCTAACCATAGCCCTAAAACTAACCCTAACCCTACACCTAACTCTAACCCTACACCTAACCCTAACCCTACACCGAACCCTAACCCTAACACTAACACTAAACCTAACCTTAGCACTAAACCTTACCCTAAACCTAACCCTAACGCTAACACTAGCCCTGAACCTTAACATAACCCTAGCCCTAACCCTAACCCTAGCCCAAACCATAACCCTAACCCTAACCCTAACATTAACCCTAGCCCTATCCCTAAACCTAAACCTATCCCTAAACCTTACCTAACTCTAATACTAACCCTAAACCTGACACTAACCCTATCACTAACCCTAAACCTAAACTTAGCCCTAACCCTAACCCTAGCCCTAAACCTAGTCCTAGCCATAACCATACACCTACAGCTAACCCTAACCCTAATCCTAACCCTTAGCTAGCCCTAACCCTAACACTTACCCTAACATTAACCCTAACCCTAATCATGTCCTTAGCCCTAACAATAGCCTTAAAACTAACACTAGCCCTATCCCTAAACCTAACCCTAAACCTAACGGCAACCCTTACCTAGCCCTAAACTTAACCCTAAAACTAACCCTAACCCTAACCTTAGCCGTAACACTAGCCCTAACCCTAACCCTAATCCTAGCCCTAAACCTAACCCTAACCCTAACCTTAACACTAACACTAGTCCTAATGCTACCCTTAGCTCTAACACCAGCCCTAACACTTACAATAACCCTAGCGCTATCCCTAACCCTACCCCAAACCTTAAACCTTACCCTAACCCTAAAGCTAACCCTAGGTCTAACACTAACCCTATCACTTACCCTAAATCTAGCACTAACCCTAACCCTAAACCTAATTCTAACCCTAACCCTAACCCTAACACTAACACTAGTCCTAACCCTAACCCTAAACCTAGCCCTAAAACTGAACCTAACCTTAACCCCAGCCCTAAACCTAACCTAACCCAAAGTCTAAGCCTAGCCCTTAGCCTAACCCTAACCCTACATCTAACCCTAAACCTAACCCTTAATCTAGCACTAAACCTAGCCCTTACCCTAACCCTAACTCTAAACCTATGCCTATCCCTAGACATAGCCCTAACCCTGTCCCTAAACCTAACAGGAAAACTAGCCCTAAACCTAACCCTAAACCTAAGCCTAACCCTAACCCTAACCCTAAACATAGGCTTAACCATAACCCAACACGTAAACCTAACCCTATCCCTAACCCTAAACCAAAACCTAACCTTAGCTCTAACCCTAACCCTTACCCTAAACCTAGCGCTAAACTGAACACTAACTGTAACTCTAGCTCCAACCCTAACCCTAAAACTAACACTCGCCCTAAACCTAACACGAGCCCTAGCCATAACCCTAAACCTAACCCTAACCCTAACCAACCCAAACCCTAACCAAAACCGTAACCCTAACCCTAACCCTATCCCTAACCCTAAACCTAACCCTATTCCTTAAGCAAGCCCTAAACCTAACCCTAACACAAACACGAGCCCTATCACTAACCCTAACCCTACACCTACAATAAACTTAATCCAAACCCTAACCCTAACACAACCATAGCAATAACCCTAAACATAACCCTAACCCTAATGCTAACCTCAGGCCAAACCCTAACCGTAAAACTTACCCTAACCCTAACACTAGCCCTACTGTAAGCCTAACCTTAGCCCTAACTTTAACCCTAAACCTAACCCAAAACCTTTCCCTATCCCTAAACCTAACCCTAACTCTAACCCTAATATTGGCTCTAACAATAACCCTTCACCTATCCCTAACCCTAATCCTAATACTAACCTACCCCTAACTTTAACCCTAGGCATTACCCTAACCCTAAACCTAACACTAACCCTAACCCTCACACAACCATAAACCTTAACATAACCCTAGTCCTAACCCTAATCATAGACCATAACATAACCCTAACCCTAAACATAACCCTAACCCTAGCCCTAACCCTAAACCTAAACCTAGCCCTAATCCTTTCCCTAAAACTAACTCAAACCATAAAACTAAACCTAACCCTAACCCTATCCCTAACCCTAAACCTAAACTTAGCACTAACCCTAACCCTTACCATAACCCTAGCCCTAAACCTAACCCAAGACCAAATCATAACGATAACCCTAACCCTAACCCTAACCCTAGTCCTAACCCTAAAACTAAACCTAGCCCTAAACCTAACCCTAAACCTAACCCTAACCCTAACACTAAATCTAAACCTAGCCCGAAACCTAACCCAAACACTAACCCTAAACCTAACCCTAATCCTAACACTAACCCTAACCCTAAACTTAGCCCTAAAAGTAATCCTAAACCTAACCCTAACCTTAAACCTAACCCTAATTCTTAAACCAGCCCTAGCCTAACCCTAATCCTAACCCTAGGCCTAAACCTAACCGTAACCCTAGCCCTAAACGTAAACCTAAATCTCTCCCTAACCCTAAACATAACCCAGCTCTAAACCTAACCCTAAAACTACCCATAAACCCAAACCAAAGCCTAAAGCTAGCCCTAACCCTAGCACTAACCCTTACCCTAAACCTAGCCCTAAACCAAAACCTAACACTTAAGCTAGCCCTAATCCTAAACCTAACCGTAACCCTATCCCTAACCCTAACACTAACCCTACATCTAAACCTAACCCTTACCCTAACCCTAGCCCTAACCCTAAACCTATCCCTAATCCTAATCCTAACCCTAAACTTAACCCTAAACCTAAACCTCAAACTAAACCTATACCTAGTCCTAACCCTAAACCTAATACTAACCCTCGCCTTAATCCTAACCCTAACACTAGACCAAACCCTAACCCTAACCTAAGCCAAAATCTAGCCCTAACCCTAAACCTAGCACTAACCCTAAACCTAATACAAACCCTCGCCTTAAAACTAACCCTAAAACTATACCTAACCCTAACCCCAACCCTAGCCCAAACCCTCGTCCTAGCCCTAACTCTACCACTACCCCTGACCCTAACCCTAACACTAACCTTAAGCTGGCCCTAACCATAACCATAACCCTAACCCTAACTTTAGCCCTAACATTAGCCCTAACACTAAGCCTAACCCAATCCCTAACACTAAACCTAACCTTAGCACTAACCCTAACCCTAACCCTAACCCTAAACTTAGCCCTATCACTAGCCCTAGCCCTTACCATAACCTTAACACTATCCCTAAACCTACCCCAAACTGTAAACCTAACCCTAACCCTAAACCTAACCTAACACTATCCCTCGCCCTATACCTAAACCTAAACCTAACCCTAACCCTAACCTTAACCTAACCCTACACCTAAACCTAACACTAAACCTAACCCTAACCCGAGCCGTAACCCTAGCCCTAACCCTAAAACTAAGCCTAAATTTAGCCCTAAAACTAACCTTAACCCTAACCCAAGCCCTAACCCTAACCCTAAACCTAAAGCTAGCCCTAACACTAACCCTAACCCAAGCACTAAACCTAACATGAAACCAACACCTAACCATAACCCTATCCCTAACACTTACCCTAGCAATAATGGTAACCCTAACCCTAACGCAAACCATAACCCTAGCCATTACCCTAAACCTACACCTAAACCTAACACTAATCCTAATCCAAACTCTAAACGTAACACTAACCATAAACCTAACTCTAACCTGATATCTAAACATTACACAATCCCTAACCCTAGCTCTAAATCCAACCCTAGCTCTAACCTTAACAATAACTCTAGCTCAAAACCTAACCCGAAACCTAACCCTGGCTCAAACCCTAACCCTAACCTAAACCTGGCCTTAACCCTAACCCTAACCCTTACCCTAACCCTAAACCTAACTCTAATCCTAAACCTAACCTTAACCCAAGCACTTATCCTAAACTTAATCCTAAACCTAACCATAAACCTAGCCCTAACTCTAATCTTAACCCTAGATATAACACTTACCCTGACCCTAACCCTAAAGCTAGTGCTAAACCTAAACCTAAACCTAACCCAGCCTTATACCTAAACCAAAACCTACACCTAACCATATCCCTAAACCTAACCATAACGCTACACCTTACCCTGAACTTAACCCTAACCGTAACCCTATCCCTAAACTTAGACCTAGCACTAGACCTAAACCTAGCCCTAACCCTAACCCTAACACTAAGTGTAAACCAAGCACTAAAACTAACACTAAACTTAGCACTAAGCCTAACCCAGCCCTAACCCTAACCCTAAACCTAACCCCAACGCTAGCCCTAATCCTAACCCTAAACCTAATTGTAACACTAACACTAAACCTAATGCTAAACCTTGCCCAACCCTAAACCTAAACCAGCCCTAAACGTACCCCTAACCCTAACCCTAGCCCTAACCCTAAAACTAACCCTAAACCTAACACTAGCGCTTATCCTAACCCTAACTGTACCTCTAACGCTAGCCCTAAACCTAAAGCTATCCATAAACCTAAACCTAACCCAAAACCTAAACCTAACCATAGATCTATCCCTAACCATAAACCTAATCAAAGTCTAACACTAGCCCTAACCTAACCCTAACCATACCCCTTACCCTAAACCTAACCATAACACAAACCCTAAGCCTAACCCTAACAATAACCTTAAACCTAGCCCTAAGAGCAACCATAACCCTAACCCTAACCCTAACCCTAATCCTAATGCTAAACCTAAACCAGGCCCTAATCCTAAACCTAACTGTAACCCTAGAACTTACCCTAACCCTAACCCTAAAGCTAGTCCTAACCCTAGCCCTAACATTAGCCCTTACCCAAAACCTAACCCTAAACCTAAACCTTACCCTAGCCCTAAACTTAACCCTAACCATAACCCTAGCCAAAACCCTAACATTAACTGAAGACTTAACCCTAACCCGGACCCTAAACCTAGCCCTTTAACATAACCCTATCTGTAAACCTAACCCTAACCTTAACTCTACACCAAACCTTAACCCGATCCCTAACACTAAACCAAAACCGTAACCCTAGGCTTAACCCTAAACCTCAACCTAACCCTACCCTAATTTAGACCTCACCATAAACCTAAACCTAACCCAAATCCTAACAATAGCACTAACTCTAAACCTAGACCTAACCCTAATCTTAAACCAAACCCTACCATTAGCCCTACTCCTAGACCTAACACTAGGGCTACCCATAAACCTAAACCTAACCCTATCACAAACCCAAGCCCTAGTCCTAGCCCTAACAAAAGACCGAAACCTAACACTAACCACAACACTAAGTGTAACCCTAGCACTAAAACTAACGCTAAACCTAGCCCTATCCATAACCCTAACACTAACCCAAACCATAAACTTAACCATAGGCCTAAACCTAACCCTAAACCAAACTTTAACACTATCACTAAAACTAATGCTAACCCTACCCTAAACCTAAACCTAAACGAAGCCCAAACCGTAACCCTAAACCTAACCCAAGTCCTAAACCTAAAACCTAACACTAGCACTTACCCTAATTCTAACCCTAGTTCTAACCCTAATCCTAACCCTAACCTTAGCCCTAAGCGTAACCCTAACCCTAACCCTAACCCTAACCTTAACCTTAGCAATAAACCAAACCCTAAACCTGAACAAACCCTAATACTAGCCCTTACCCTAACCCCAACCATAAACCTAACCCTAACCCTAAACTTAAACCTAACCATAACCTTAATCCTAACCCTATCCCTAAACCTAACCCTAACTCTAACCCTAACAATAACCCTAGCCCTAAACCTTAACCTAACCCTGGCACTAACCCTAACCCTGACCCTAAAGCTATACCTAACACTAACCCTAACATATTAATCTTAGCCCTAACCCTATACCTAACCAAAACCTTAGCCTTAACGGTAACCCTAAACCTAATACTAACACTAATACTAGCTCTAACCCTAACCCTAGCCCAAATTTAACCCTCACCCAAGTTATAACCCTAAACCTAAACCTCACACTCGCTCTAACCCTAACCCTAAAACGAGCCCTAAATGTAAAACAAACCCTAACCCTAGCCATAATCCTAAAACTAACCCTAAGCCTAACACTAGCCCTTACCCTAACACTAACCCAGCTCTAACCCGAACCCTATACCTAACCCTAACCTGAACCCTATATGTAACCCTAAGCGAAATACTAACCCTGGCCTTAAACCTAACCCTAAACTAACCCTGGCCCAAACACTAAACCTATACCTCACCGTAACCCTAACCTAACCCTAACCCTAAACCTAATCCTAACCCTAACCCTAACACTAGCCCTAACCCTAACCCTAATCCTAACCCTACCCCTAACTCTAAGCCTAAACCTAAACCTACCCCTACACTTAACCCTAATGCTAACCCTAACCTAAGCCCTAACGCTAACACTAAACCTAACCAAACTCTAACATTAAACTTAAACCTATCCCTAACCCTAGCCCTAACCATAGCCCTAACCCTAACCCTAAACCTACCCCTAACACTAACCCTAACCTTAACCCTATGCCTAACCCCAACCAGAACTCTAACCCTAACCCTAACCATAACCATAACCCTAATCCTTACCCTATCCCTAAACCTAACGCTAATGCAAAACTTAACCATAACCCTAGAACTAAACTAAACCTAAATCTAGCCCTAAACCTAAACCTAACCCTAAAGCTGGCCTTAACCCTAAACATAACCCAGCCCTAACCCAAGCCCAGCCCTAACCTTGACCCTAAAATAAACCTAATCCAAGCCCTAACCATAATTCTGCCCATAAACCTGGCCTTAACACTAAACCTTACCCTAGCCCTAACACGAACACTAACACTAAAGATTACCCTAATCATAACCCTAATCCTAACCTTAGCTGTAAAACTTACCCTAACCCTACACCTATCCCTAACCTAAACCATAATCCTAACCCTATGGCTAACCCTAACTGTAAACCTAACCATAACCCTAAGCCTAACTTTAGCCCTAAGGCTCACCCTAAACTTAATCCTAACACAAACCCAAACCCTAACCCTAACCATAGCTCTTACCCTAACCCTAATACGAACCCTAGTTCTAACCCTAACCCAACGTGACCCTAACCCTAAACTAAACCCTAACTCTAACCCTAGCAATAATGTAAACCCAGCCTTAACATGAACTCTAATCCTAACCCTAAACCTAACCCTAACCCTAACTCTAACACTAGCCCTAACCCTATCCCTATACCTAACCCTAACTCTAACTCTAGCCTTAACCATAAGCGTTGCCCTACACAAAGCCCTAACCCTAGCTCTAACCCTAACCCTAACCCTAACACTAAACTTAGCTCTAAACCTAACCCTAACACTATCCCTAAACCTAACCCTAACCCTAACCCTAACCTTAGCCCTAACACTAACCGTAAACCTAACCCTAAGTCTAACACTAGCCCTAAACATAAACCTAGACCTAAACATAATCATAAACCTAAACCTAGGCCTAATCCTAGGCCTAACCCTAAGCGAACCCCTAACCCTAACCCTAACATTAGCAATAACGGTAACCCTAGATCTAAACCTAAACTAAACCCTAACCCTAACGCTATCCCCATCCCTAACCGTAATCCTAAACCAAGCACTAAAACTAACCTAACCACAAAGCTAGCCCTAACCCTAACCCTAAACATAACCCTAGCCCTAACCCTAAACATAAACCTACAACTAACCCTAACACTATACCTAACCCGAACCCTAACCCTAAACCTAAACCTAGCCGTAGTCCTAACTCTAATCCTAACACTAACTCTAGCCCTAAACCTAACACTAAACCCTCACCCTAAACCTAAAACTAACCATAACCCTAACCCAAGCACTAAACCTTTACCTAACCCTGCACCTAACCCTACCACTAATCCTAACCATAATCCTACACCTGGCCGCAACCCTAAACCTAAACCTGAACCTAAACCTTGCCCTAACTCTAAACCTAACCATAACCTTAGTCCTAACCCTAACCCTAACGCTAAATCTAGACCTAACCCTATACATACACTAGCCATAAACTTATCCCTAAACCTAAATCTAAACTTAACCCCAGCCCTAACCCTAACCCTAACAATAACCCTTGCTCGAACACTAACACTGAATTTAAAATAGCCCTAAACCTAAACCTAAGCCTAACCCTACTGCTAACCCTAAACTTAACCCTAACCCTACACCTAAACTTAACCCTAACCCTAACTCTAAACCTAACCCTAACCCTAACCCTAATCCTAATCCTAAACATAAACATAACTGTAGCCCTGACCCTAACCCTAAACCTAACCCTAAAACTTACTCTAAGCCAAACACTAACCCTTACCCTAACCCTAACCCTAGCTCTAACCCTAACCCTACACATAACCCTAGCCCTAATGCTAAACCTAACCATAAACCTAACCTTAGCACTAACCCTAACCCTATACCTAACCAAACCCTAACACTAACCCTAACTCTAGCCCTAACACTAACACTAACCCTAACCCTAGCCCTAACCACAAACATATCTCTAACCCTAACCCTAACCAAAAGCAAAACCCTAAACCTAACCCTATCCCTAAACCTAACGCTAACGCAAACCCTAACCATAACCCTAGCCCTAAAACTAAAACTAACCCTAGCCCTAACACTAACCCTAACCCTAACTCTAAAGCTGGCCCTAAACCTAAACCTAACCCTAGCCATAACCCTAACCCTAACCCTAACCCTAACCATAACCCTAACCCTAACCATTAACATAACCCAGCCCTAAACCTAACCGTAATCCTACACGTATCCCTAACCTTAACAATAACCCTAACCCTCACCCAAACCCTAAACATAACACTACACCTAACCCTAGCCCCAAACCTAAACATAACCCTACACCTAACCCTAACCATCAACCTAATCCTAACCCTAACCCTAGCAGTAGCCCTAGACATAGTCCCAGCCCTAACCATAGTCTTAATCCGAGACCTAAAACTAACCCTAACCATAGCCCAATCCCTTTCCCCAGCCCTAAACCTAGTCCTAACTCTAACCCTAGACCTAAACCTAAACCTAACCCTAGCCATAAACCTAACCCAACGCTAACTGTAAACCTAGCCCTATTCCTAGTCCAAGCCTTAACCATAGCCCTAGCCCCAACCGTAACCAAAACCCTAACCCTTGGCCTAAACCTAACACTAACCCTAACCCAAAATCTAACCCTCACCTTAGCCCTAACCCTAACTCTAAATCTTACCAATCCCTGACACTAACCCTAACACTAACCCTAACCCTAATCCTAACACTAGTCCTAACCCTTGGCCAAACCTTAACCATAACCCAAGCACTAAACCTAATCCTAAATCTAAACCTAGCCCTAAACCCAACCATAACTCAAACACTAACCCTAACCATAACCCTAATCCTAACCATATCCCTAAACCTAATGCTAACCCTAACCATAACCATAACCCTATCCCTAAACCTCAACCTAACGCTAACCCTAACTCTTACCCTCACCGTAAAGCTGGCCCTAACCTTAAAACATAACCCTAGCCCTAACGCAATCCGTAACGCTAATCTTAACCCTAACTTTAACCCTAACCCTAGCCCTAATTCTTGTGCTACACATAACTCTAGGCTCAAACCTAAAACTAACCCCAGTCCTAACCCTAAACCTAACCCTAAAGATAGCCCTAACCCTAACCCTAACCCTAGACCTAAAACTGACCCTAACACTACACCTATCCCTAAAACAAAGCCTTACCTAACCCTAGGGCTAACCCTAACCGTAAATTTAACCCTAACCATAACGCTTACCTTAGCCCTAACACTAACCCTTAAACCTAATCATAACACTAACCTAAACCCTAACCCTAACCCTAGCTCTAACCTTAACCCTAATCCTAACCCTAGTTTAACCCTAAACCTAACCTAAACCTAACCCTAAACCAAACTTTAACCCTAACCCTAGGAATAACGCTAACCCAGGCCTAACCCTAAATATAATCCTAAACCTAACCCTAAACTTGCACTAACCCTAACCCTAAACCTAGCAAAAACCCTAACCCTAAACATAAACCTGGCCCTAACCCTAACCCTAACCCTAACCATAATCCTAACCATAACCATAACCCTAAACCTAACCGTAGCCCTAACAATTACACAAAATCTACACCTAACCTAAACCTAACCCTAACACTAACCCAAACCCTAACCCTAACCCTAACCGTAGCACAAACCATAACCCTAACACTAAACCTAACTTTAACTCAAACCCTAGCACAAACCCTAACCCTAACGCAAACCCTAACCTTAGCACTAACCCTTACCCTAAATCTAACCCAAATCCCAACACAAGCACTAAACCTTACCATAAACCTAGCCCTAAACCTAATTCTAGCACAAACCCTCACCCTATCCCTAATCCTAACACTAACCCTATCCCTAAACCTAACCAAAACCCTAACCCTAAACATAGCTCTAACCCTAACACTAAACTTCACCGTAGCCCTAATCCTAAACCTAAGCCTAACTATAGCCCTAAACCGAACCCTATCCCTCACCCTAGCTCTAAACCAAACCCAAACTCCAGTTCAAACCCTAGCCCTAAACCTAATGCTAACCCTAACCCTGTACCTATCCTCAGCCCTAGCACTACCCCTAACCCTAACCCTAACCGTAAACCTAGCACTAACCCTAAACCTAAACCTAACCCTAACCCTAACCCTAATCCTAAACCTAACCATAACCCTAGCACTAACCCTAACTCTAACCCTAACCCTAACCCTAACCCTAACCCTAAACATAACCCTAACCCTAACACTAACACTAGCCTAAATCAAACCCTAGCCCTAACCATAACCCTAACCTTATCCCTAGCCCTAGCCCTGGCACTAACCCTAAACCTAACCCTAACCCTAACCTTAGCCCTAACTGTAAAACAAAACTTAACCCTAACCATAACACTAGCTCTAACCCAAACCAAGCCCTAAACCTAACCATATCCCTAACCCCAACCCAAGCGCTAGCCCCAGCCCTAGCCCTAGTCCTAGTCCTAATCAAGCGCTAATGCTAAACTTAAACTTAACAAAAACCCTACCCCTAAACCTAACACTATACCTAGCCCTAACCCTAAACCTCACCCTAACCCTAAACTTAAACTTAGCACTCACCCTAACCCTTAATCTACACTTAACCCTAACACTAGCCCTAACCGTAACCCTAACACTACACCTAAACCTAACCCTACACCTAAACTTAATGCTAAGTCTAACCCTAACACTAAAGCCAGGCTTAACCCTAACCCTAACACTACACCTAACACTATCTCTAACATTATCCTAACCCCAACACTAACCCTAACTCCAACACTAACCCTACACCTAACCCTAACCCTAACCTAAACCTAACCCTAACCCTAACACTAGCACAAAACACAGCCCAAACCCTAACCCTAACCCTAACCTTAGCCCAATCACTAGACATAACCCTAACCCTAACCCTAGACCTAAACCTAAACCAAATCCTAAAGCTAGTCCTAGCCCCAACCCTAAACCTGGCCCAAAACATAACCATAACACTACACCTTACCCTAACCCTAACCCTAACAGTAACCCTGGCAATAACCCTAACCCTAACCCTAAACCTAACCATAACCTTAGATCTATCCCTAACTCTGAATCTAACCCTAACTTTAGCCTTAGCACTAACCCTTACCCTAACCCTAACCCTAACCGTAGTCCTAACCTTAACCATAGTTCTAACCCTAGCCCTAAACCTAACCCTAACTCTATCCCCCTCCCTACCCCTAGAACTAGCACTAACTCTATCCCTATCCCTAACAGTAACTCCAGCTCCAAACATAGCCCTAATCCTAACCCTAAACCTAACACTAACACTAATCCTAAACATAGCCTTAACCCTAAACCAAACACTACACCTAAACCTAACCCTATCCCTAACCCTAACCCTAACCCTAACCCTAAACCTAACCCTATCCCTAGCCCTAATCCTAACACTAACCCTAACCCTAACCTTAGCCCTAACTGTAATCCTACACCTAACACTAACCCTAACCAAAACACTTAACCACCCCTAACCCTAAGCTAAACCTAACCCTAACCCTAATACTAACACTAAACCTACACCTAACACTAACCCTTACCGTAAGCCAACCCTAAACCTTAACCTAGCCATTATCCTAACCCTAAACCTTACCCTGAAGCTAACCCTAACCCTAACCCTAAC
Organism: Cabassous unicinctus; assembly: GCA_029593785.1. Lineage (NCBI taxonomy): Eukaryota > Metazoa > Chordata > Mammalia > Cingulata > Chlamyphoridae > Cabassous > Cabassous unicinctus. The sequence goes on along the minus strand of JAQZBX010040976.1, from coordinate 973 downwards.
CCTAACCCTAGCCATAACCCTAACCCTAAACGTAACCATAGCCCTAACCCTAAGACTAAACCTAACCCTCACCCTAACCATAACCCAAATCCTAACACTAACCATAGCCCTAAAACTAAACCAAACCCTACATCTAGCCCTAACCCGAACCCTAAACCTAACCCTAACTACAGCCCTAAATCTAATCCTAGCCCTAACCCTAACCCTAACATTAACCTAAACCCTAACCCTTACCGTAACCTTAACCCTAGTACTAGCCCTAGCCCTATTCCTAGCCCCAACACTAGCCTTAAACCTAAACCTAAAGCTAACCCTAACCCAAACCCTAACCATAGCCCTAACCCTAACCTAAACATAACCGGAAACCTACCCCTAAACCTAACCCTAAACTTAAACCTAACATTAACCTTAAACTTAGCCTTAACCCTAACCCAAACACTACACCTAAACCTAACCGAATCCCTAACATTAACCCTAACCCTAACCCTTGCTCTAACCCTAACACTAAAACTAACCCTAGCTCTAAAACGAACCCTAACCCGAACCCTAGCTATAACACTTACCCTATCCTAAACCTGGAGCTAAATCTATCCCTAAAACTAACCCTAACCCTAAACCCAGACATAAACCTAACCATCACCCTAAACTTAACCCTAAAACTAACACTAACCCTAGCCCTAGTCCTAGTCTTATCCCTAACCCTAAACCGAAACATAAACCAAACACTTTCCCTATCCCTAGCCCTAGGCAGAGCCCTATTCCTAGCCTTAAACCTAGCCCTAAACCTAACCCTAAACCTAACACAATATCTAACCTTAACATTAACTCTAGACCTAAACCTAAACCTAAACCTAACCTTAATACTAACCCTAACGGTAAACCTTGCCCTAACACTAAACGTAATCCTAACCCTAGCCCTAACTTTAACACTAAACCTAACACTAGCACTAACCCTAAACCTAAACCTAAACCT
>JAQZBX010040975.1:0-22497 GCA_029593785.1 Cabassous unicinctus | reverse complement strand
GTTTTATTATGCCTGGGCCCAGAGGAGAGTCAAGTCTCCAAAACAATCTGAGCCCCATTTTCTGGTTTTCATAAGTTTATATAGGAACACTAAGCAGGCAAATTCCTGAGCAATTGGGCAGGCAGGGTTAGAAAAGCAGAAAAGTTAGGTTAGCTTATCTTCCTAAAAGCAGAAGGCCATTAGGGAGGAAAAGAGTCATTACCTGTTTAGAGTTGTAAATTTCAATTCAAAGGAGCAGTCAGGAGTCCTTATCTTCCTGATGTGGGTCTTTTTTGAGAAAAAGGTGGGGAGGAGGGGAGAAAGGGACCAGGGACCAGAATTTATTTTCCTAAAACTGTGGGTTTATGCCAAGGGGGGTTAGGGTCCCGGCACTTCCCTTATCAGCAGAATAAATAAGTATCCCTAGGTTACAATAATGAGCTTTGATATGATATAATAAATCTTTCTTCACACACTCAGAAGTTTTGGTTATCCATCTATCTATATGTATGTTGTTTTATTTTTTGTGTGAAACTATTCTGCAGTTCTAATGGATTAAGAAGAATCAAAACACTGATTAAAATCTAGTGTTTCTTGTTACTCTACCATCTTGTTTCTACAAATCATTAGTAATTCACAGACTTTCAAAGTTATAAAAAGCCCCTTCATTTGCTGTAACACACATTTTTTCTTGATTTCTGTAGCATCATGGTTCAGATCCTCTTGGGACCTTATTTCTTCCTCTATTATACTTCCTTCATATTATCATTTTTATATCAGTGGTTAAGTATTTTTAGTTTTGCAATTTTCCCCCTGCAATATTTTTCCCTTGGAGATATCTTTTACTTGCCCACATTTATATATGCTTTTTATACAAATACCCCCAAATCTGCAACTTAAGCATTAGCTTTTCATCAATTTGTTTGAATCCACCATCTCCCTTTTCCCTTTGGTAGCTTTACATGAATTGTCCCTTCTTTGAGGGACATTCTAAATGTGTCTAAAATGGAATTTATCTTTCTGTGAATCCAAGTGCCCTTTTGGGACTAATCTTAAATTCACACATAGGATTGGAAACTCATGTCATCCTTCACTTTACCCATACCTTGGATAAGGCATTTACTTGAGTACTGAACATTTTGTCCTTTTTTCAATTTTTATTACCACTTCACTGCCCCCAGGCATGTAATATGAGATGTTTATCTTTTTCTTTTGCCTTAAACATTTTTTTATTGGAGAGTTTGTAGATTTCCAGAAAGATGATGTAGAAAATGTTCCCATTTAGCTGCCCCATTTTAAACATTTTGCATTAGTGTCATACCTTTGTTACAATTGATGAGAAAATATTATTATAATAGTGCTATTTTAAATAAGTTTTTTACCTTTATTTTCAACATTTAATAATTGAAAATATAAAAAATTAAAAACTAAAAAGTAAACACAGATGAATAAATACATATATTTCTCTATTAAATGTACTGGATATGTATGATTTTTTTTTAATCAAACAATATTTTACACAATATATTTGGTTCATAGTAATGCACTCATACAATATTTGTCCTTTTATGTCTGGCTTGCTTCACTCAACCTAATGACCTCCAGGTTCATCCATGTTGTCATAGGCTTTACAACTTCATTTCTTCTAAAAGCTGCATAATATTCCATCATGTGAATTGACCACAGTTTGTTTATCCATTTGTCTGTTGATGGACACTTGGGTTGTTTCCAACTTTTGGCAATGGTGAATAATGTTGCTATGAATATTGGTGTGCAGATGTCTGTTGGTGTCACTGCTCTTAGTTCTTCTTGGTATATTCCCAGTAGCAGTATTGTTGGGTTATGTGGCAAGTCTATATTCAACTTCTTTAAGAACTGCCAAAAAGTCCTCCACAGTGGCTGTACCATTCTGCATTCCCACGAACAGTGAATAAGTGTTCCTATCTCTCCACATCCTCTTCAACATTTGTAGTTCTCTGTCTTTTTAATAGTGGCCATTCTGATAGGTGTGAAATGATATCTCATTGTAGTTTTGATATGCATTTCCCTAATCATTAGTGTGTTGCGCATTTATTATTGTGCTTTTTTGCCATTTGTATTTTTTCTTTGGTCAGATGTCTAGTCAAGACTTTTACCAAATTTTTAATTGGGTTGTTATTTTAAATAACTTTATTCCAATTAAAAAATAACAGAAAAATGCAGCTTAACAAGTTCTGGAAACATTGCTCCTAAAAAGTTCTTTCCAGGTACTTTTATCTCATCTAATTCCAACTACTTTTAGGTCTTCTTTGATTTTTCTTAGCAGTGTTTTTTTTACCAAAGCAGACCTCTCCAGGGAAGTTCATCTTGCTGCTTCTGCCCAGATCTCATCCCATCATATTATCCCCCAGCCCCATTTCCGTATAGGCATTCTGTTAATGTCTCTTGTGATCTTCCTTCAGCCAACTCTCCAATTGTGTCCAAAACTTCTCTTCCCATTCTCTCTTCTGTTCCTTGAACTTGTGAACTACTTTCCATCTTCTCAGCATTCTCTCTTCCTGTGAACTACTCCTGGGAATACTCTTTCCTTAGCCTTTGCATGGCTGTCTTTCTCATTCTTCAGGTCTCAGCCTTAAGGTCACTTCATATCCTCACATGAAAGGAAATCTATGTCAAGTAAGCATGCCATCCTTTCTTAATAATAATAATACTCATTTAATCTCCTTCTTATATATGAGTGAATCAATGCCCATCTTTCCATGCTTTTAATTACAACTGTTGAGGATAAAACACCTTCAAGGTGGCCATGATTTATCATAATATTGGTTTTACAGAGTTCTTGTGTATAACATTCCAGATTAGGAAGGGAGTAAGAGCAAAGGAGACAAGATTTCTTGTCATGCTATTTCAGAGCTACTCTTGGGCAGGGCTTAGACCTCATAGTCACCCAAGAACTCAGATACCTATACTGACATCATCTCCATGTCTGACTCTATATTTCTAAATTGTATGTGTTAATAGATCATTAATAAAGTGTAATGAGCTCTTAAAATAGGTCATAATGTTATCCTGCTCTTGGCCATGTATTGCTTGTTGAATAAATTGGTCATTCCCCTCCACAGATGTGGTTGCACTACCAGCAGGGAGCTGGAGGGAAAGGGTGACTTGGAGGGAAGGGTTTGGGGCCACAGGTATTTCATAGCCAGCCCCCAGTCCTCTGTGATTTAGGTCATGTTCTCTGATTGGGACCTTTTGGGTCTGAATCCAGGGAGAATCCAGCAATCACTGCACTGATGTGCCACCACACTACCAAGGTTTCTCAGGACTACAGGTTGGATGGGGTGGAGTCAGGGAGGGATGAGGGGGTCCCAGGAAGGAAAAGCTGAAAAGCAAGGGTTGTTTGAATGGTATGCTGTCAGCCTGGAGGGAGCTCAGAGCTGGAAAGTTGACTGTGGCCAACCAACCACACATGCACTGGGCTGTGGGTGCAGCTAGGCTTCTGGCTGCAGCTTCAGACCTTCCAATGCCCAGATTGCTCTAGGGGAAGGGCCCTCTGTGCATCCATTTTTCATTTCCTTTTCTCCCCTTTTATGTGCCTCATTCTGAACAATGGAAAGTGTGGGCACAGAGCAACCTAAAGAGCCACCCACTCTTACATCAGCAAGTGTAGGGTCACCAGGGTTCCCATGTACCATGGACCTCTCCCATTAAGGGAATTACAGGCTATGCCCATGTGGACATATCTCCCCAAAATAAATAGTTCATGTTTACTTTTTTTATTTTGGTAATTTTGGTGAAGAAGCACTCCAGTGAGGCAGAGGAAATTGGAGCAGGAGAGACACAAGGAAATCAAAGTCCTCACTGAGGATTGACCCTTTCTTCAGGTCCTTGGTGTGGAATTTGACAGGTTGCTTGACTACTCCATTTAGCCCTCCCAGAGCCCTGGAACCTACCCAGAGCAACCTAATGGCAAAGCCACATTCCCCCATGTCCTGATTTTGCAACTTACATCCACATCCCTGACTGTGTGCTACTGGGACATTCAGTGTTGGCTGCCAGGTACAGTGCAACCTTCCAAAGCATCTGGATCCAGCTGTTGTGAGTTAGATGAGACCCCTTTTCTCTTCTTGGGTTTGGATCTTGTGTTTCTAGCCTTTGTGACACCCTACCTCAGAGATCTCCTGGAATTGAAGGAGCCATATCAGAAGTCAGGTGGGTGGCTGTTAGGCAGAATGCCTGTGTTACCTGTGCATCTACCTTTCCTTGAGTCTACAAAAATCTGTGATTCAGGTGCTTTCAGGAGAGCCTGCCTGACTGCAGGTTCTGAAAATACCTAGCCTTGACTCTCCAGTGATGAATTTCTAGTCAGATATGAAACAGTCTATATCATTGAGGTACTTTTTAGACAATAGACATTTTGGAAGAAGGAATAATTTTACCTGAAATTGAGGACTTTCTCTTAAACAATGATCAGTTGCTTTGGGGGGCTCTCTATGTGACAGATGACTGACCAGGCAACCCTAGGCCTGGCTGGGTTTCCTAACTGCCACTGACCTACCTGAGCATGTGACTCATCTTTTGTAAAGCTTACATTTCTTCACTGTGAAAGTTGGGATTAACAATGATTGGTTTTCTGGTGGGATTTTGTTTTGATTTGAATTTATCAGAACCAAAATAATATAAACTTCCACAGAGGAATGGTGTCACTTGCCTTGTCCACTGATGCAATCCTACTGTTTAGAAGAGTGTCTGGAATGTTCCAGAAAAGAAAACAGCAACAGCAGAAAAGAAAACTACATAAAAATACACATATGAAAATAGATGCAAAAATCTACTTAAAAATCCCTTAGATTCCACAAAAATACTCATTCTTAAGAAATGTTGCAGTGTACAAAATTAACAAAAATTAGTTTTGTTTCTATATACTGCAAAAATCATCCCAAAAGGGAATTAAAAATTTCTGTTTAAAATACATTCTAAAATAAAACAAGTAACACATGTAGCCAATTGGGTCAAAGATTTTACACTAAAAACTACAAAATGTTGTTGAATAAAATTAAAGAAGACCTAAATAAATGGCAAAACAAAATCTGTTTATGGATTGGGTGACAATATTAACATGTCAGTGCTAAAGAAAATAATCTAGAGATTCATTGAAATCTGTACAAATACTTCAACAGTTCTTTTTGGTGCTAGTGAAATGCCAATCCTAAATACATATTGAAATTTAATGCATCCCATATAGGCAAAACAATGATTAAAATGAAGAACCATGTTGGATGTCACTCACTTCCCTATTTCAAAACTTATTACAATGCTACACTAATCAAAACACTCGTCCTAGAATAAATATACATACAGATCAAAGGAATAGAAGTGACAGTCTAGAAATAAATACACAGACTTTTGTGCATAGTAAACCTCTCAACCTGAATCAATCTCACTCAGGGTTTCTCAAACTCAGCACAATTGATATTTTGGACTCAATTCTTTGTTGTGGAGAGCTGTCCTGTATGTTGTAGAATGTTTAATATCATCCTTGGACTATTCCCTCTGGATGACAGTAACAACTCCTTTCCCCCAGACTGTGACAACCAAAAATGCTTGTAGACACTGCTAAGTGTCCCAAGGAGACAAAATTGTCCTAACGTCCCCCATACTGAGAACCACTAGTCTAACTGTGTGCCATTTTGGCCCCTTCATTTGAATGCTGATGAAAAAAGGTAGGTCAGTGCCACCATAATTCCATATTTTCACTAATTTCACCTGGTTTCTTAATTTTGCCTGACTTTTTAAAAAGAATTTTTACTGAGATATGTCACATAGCATACATTCCATCAGAAGTGTACTATCAGTGACTTTCAGTATAATCACAGTATTGTACATTCATTGCCAAAAGAAGTTTTAGAACAGTATCATTCCAAAAAGAACACCTCCACATTCCTTAGTAGTCACCTGTCCTTCCCTCTATCCTTCCCCATTCCTACATAACCACTAAGATAATTCCATCTTTATAAATTGATTTGTATTTACATTTTATATAGATGGATTCATACAATATGTAGTACTTTGTGTCTGGTTTCTTTCATGTAGCATAATGTTTTTGGGTTGTTTTTTGCCTGATTTTAAAACTTGTAATGTTAACATACATTTGTTACACTTCAAAGAAAAACAGCCTTATGTATGCAATATTAAATATATTCATATTTCACATGAGGTTTCACTATGCTATACAGTCCCATGTTACATATACTTAGCTTTATTCCAGTAATGTACAAGACCTTAGACTTTCCCTTTAAATCACTTTCACCTGCACATAATAGATCTGATAGTTACAAATACTATGATGTGCTTTCAGCTTTTGTATTTATATCTAAAGATTTACAAACAACCTTTTTACCAGTTCTGCACAGATTAATCCTTAGCTTTCCATTCTCTAACCTCATTCTATTTTCTGGTGACCTATAGCCTAGTTATTAATGGCATGAATTTATACAATATATTTATTTCATAATAGCATAATCAAACAGTATTTGTCCTTTTGTGTCTGGCTTTCTTCACTCAACATAATGTCCTCCAGGTTCATCTATGCTGGCTTATGCTTTACAACTTCATTTCTTCTCACAGCTGCATAATATTCCATCATGTGAATCCACCACAGTTTGTTTTTCTGTTATTGGTTGATGGATACCTGTGTGTTTGCATCTTTTGACAATTGTGAATAACACCATTATGAATATTGGTGTGCAGATGTCTGTTCATGTCAGTGTTCTCAGTTCTTCTGGGTATATACCTAGGAATGGTAATGCTGGGTCAGTTGGCATATCTATAATTCAACTTCCTTAGGAACTGCCAAACAGTCCCCCAAAGTGGCTGTACCATTCTACATTCCCATCAACAGTAAATAAGCATTCATATCTCTCCACATCCTTCCCAACACTTGTACTTTTCTGTGTTAATAGTGACCATTCTTGTAGATGTGAAATGATATCTCATTGTAGCTTTGATTTGTATTTCCTTGATTGCTAATGATGTTGAACATTTTTCACATGATTTTCATGAGCCATAGAGGTGAGAGTCTTATATTTAGACTCTCAATTCTGTTGATCACTGTGCCTATCCTTATGGCATTACCATGCTGTTTTGACCATTGTAGCTTTGTAATATGTTTCAAGGTCAGGCAGTGAAAGTTCTCCCACATTACTCTTCTTTTTTATTATGCTTTTGTCTATTCAGGTTCTCTTTCCTTCCAAATAAATTTGGCAGTTGCTTTTTCTGTTTCTGTAAAGTATGCTGTTGGAATTTTTATTGAAATTAGATGGAATCTATAAATCATTTGGTGTAGAATTGACATCTTCACTTATTTAATCTTCAAATCCATGAACACAGAATATCTTTCCATTTGTTTAAGTCTTTTTTGCTTTCTTTTAGCATTGTTTTGTAGTTTGATGAATATAATTCCTGTACATCTTTGGCAAAATTTTTTCCTAGGTATTTGAATCTTTTTGTTGCTATTGTATATGGAATTTTTCCCAATTTCCTCTTCAGTCTGTTCAATACTGGTATCCAGAAATATTAATGATTTTTGTGTGTTGACCTTGTATCATGCCCCTTTGCTGAATTCATTTAATTACCTTGTATGGTTTTGTCAGAGACATTTCAGGATTTTCTAAATATAGGACCATTTCATCTGTAGTGATAGTTTTACTTTTTTTCCCTATTTGAATGCCTTTATTATTTTTTCTTTTCAAATTGTTCTAGCTAGAACCTCCAGCACAATATGAATTACAGTGGTGACAGTGGGCATCCTTTTCTAGTTCCTGATCTTAGAGGTAAACCTTTCCTCATTGAATATGATTTTTGTTCTCTGTTTTTCACATATGCTCTTTATCATATTGAGGAAATTCCCTCTATTTCAAAGTGTTTTTATTAAGAAAGGATGCTGGATTTTATCAAATGCCTTTTCTGTATGAATGAAATGATCATGTAGTTTTTTCCTTCAACTTGTTAATGTGGTGTCTCACTTTAATTGATTTTCTCTTTTTCTTTATTTTTGAAGAAGTTTTAGATTACATAAGAGTTTAAATGAAAATATACAGGATTCCCATATACTCCAACCATCCTTCATCACACATTCCCACATTAACCGCATCTTTTATTAGTGTTGTACTTTTGTTACAACTGATGAACAAATATTAAAGCATTGCTACTAACCATGATCTGTACTTTATACTATGATTTACACTTTGCACTGCACAATTTTATATGTTTTGACAAAATGCATAATGGCCCATATCCATCATTGCAAAATCATGCAGAACAATTCCAATATCCCAAAAATGCCCCAAGTTACACTTATTCTTCTCTCTACCTCCCCTCAGAACCTCTGGTGACCATTATCTCTATATCAATGGAAAAGTTATCCCATTACTAGAATAATAATAATTCTACTTTGGTCCATAGATGATTTCTCCCTTATGTTTGTTCATTCCTCTTGATGATTTGGGATGATGATGTCCACTCTGCTCCCGATTGAGGGGGCTGAGATCCCATGGGGCAGATGGATGAAACTGTCTTGCTTGCAGTTGTAATTACTCCGTGTTTTTAGGGATGGACATTGTCCATCTTCATCCTTTTGTTTGTTTATCTGGGCACATCCAATGAACTTGAGATTAGGCATTGACTGCAACTCTACTGAGACTGAGAGTTCAACCATTATCAGAAGACAGAATGGGAGCAGAGTGTGGTGAGCTGATGCTCAATAAGGGCAGAACCTATGATAAGATGGAAAATGTGGTTTGGCAGTGGATGGGGTGATGGTGGTACAGGGATGTGAGTGGGGTCGACAGTGCTGCAATGTGAGGGCATGTGGGGGGTTGGTCTATCCATGGAACTAGATAGAGGGCTGGAGGAAGCCAGGTGAACTGTGGAGATTTGTAGGTCTGTGGTTGAAATTACAATGGAGGATACAGTTCTTTTAGCATATAGGGCAGAGGAATGTCATTGGTGCAGGGTGTTTGTAGTGTTAGGATATGTGGGAAAGGTTGCATCTGGGAAAGTTTCTATGGAAAATGAATGTGTTCACCTTGTTAAAGGGTGTTATCTTAGCGGGTGGAGACCCATGCAATAAACAAGAAAATATTAATCTCTTGTGCTGGGGAGTCCTGCTACATTCTCACATAGAGGGACAAGAATCTCTTGAGTACTTAGGGAGTGCCTAATACAAGAAAACAAACAAGTATGTCAAGCCCTCAATATTAATGCATGTAACTATGAACCATATTCTTCAAAAATTGAAACTTAGTGGTTACTATAGGTTCTGAAGGAAGGGCAGGGAAGAATAGGTGGAACATAGGGAATAATTAGGGCATTGGAATTGTTCTGAATGATATTAAAATGATGGATACAAGCCATTATATATTTTTGCCAAAACCTATAAAACTGTATGGTGCAAAGTGTAAAGCATAATGTAAACCATTGACCATGGTTAGTAGTAGTGCTTCAATATTTGTTCATCAATTGTAACAAATAACCCATACTCAGGTAAGATGCTATTAATAGGGGAAAATGTGAGCGGAGCTGGAGTATATGGGAATACCCTCTATTTTTTATGAGACTTTTCTGTAACCTAAAGCATTTTTGAAAATAAAGTGAAAAAAATAAGTCATTGGGGACACATACAGAAGAAATTTTCAATATACATAAAAGACAACAGATCATATGGTGATGAAAGGCACAATGCAATTTTAAAAAATTATTTAATTTTTGGCTTTGTTTTTGGGGAAGTTTTGGATTACAGAAAAGTTACAGCTATGGCAGGGGAGGATCACTAGTGCAGAGTGTTAGTGGTGGGGGGATGTGTGGGGAAGGATGCACCTGAGGCACGCCTCTATGTAATATGATTGTGTTTTGTGCTCATGTGGTGTTATCTTAGTGGATGAAGACCCACACAGTAATGAACAAAATTTTAAATTCCCATCCTTGCAGAGTCCTAAAACATTCTCTAATACAGTGGGAAGAATCTCTAGAGTACATAGGCAGTGCCTAGCAAAAGAGGGCAGACCAATACACCAGGCCCTTGATATTAATTTTTGTACTTATGGACCTCATACTTGTAAAATTGAAACATATCGTAGTTATATACTTCCTGCAAAGGTGAATACTTTTTTGCAGACTCTCTTAGTTTCAGTTTATTTGTGAATATTTTAAACTTCCTTCATATTTGATGGGCAATATTGCCAGATAAAGGATTCTCAGCTGGCAATTTTTCACTAGTATCCTAATGATATCATACCACTGCCTTCTCACCTCCAGGGTTTCTGATGAGTAATCTGCACTAAGTCTTAGTGGGTATCTCTTATATGTGATAGTGTGCTTCTCCCTTGCTGCCCAGAATTTTCTCTTTATCTTTGACCTTGACCTTCTGAGTAGTATGTGTATTCAGATTTATTCTGATTGGGGTATGCTGTTTTTCTTGGACATGTAAATTAATTTCTTTCAAGAGATTTGGGAAATTTTCAGCTGTTATTTCCTAAAATACTCTTTCTGCCACCTTTCCCTTTTTTCTCTTTCCAGAATTTCCATAACATGTATGTTGTTGCATTTTGTGTTATTATTCAAGTCCCTAATCCCCTGCTCAGTTTTTTCCCATTCTTTTCTCACTGTTTGTTTCTCTCTCTTCATTTTCAGCTGTTCTTTCTTCTGCATCAGTTATTTTTTCTATCATTTCAAGTATGCTGTTGTGTTGCTAATGTTTTTTTAGATAATAATGTTTTTTATTTTCAAAAAGATATTTAGATTACATAAATGTTACACAATATAAGGATTCCCATATGCCACACTCCCCACATCTCCCACACCATCCCACATAAACATCCTTCATTTGTGTGCCACATTCTTTGCAATTGATAAATGCATCCTGGTGCTTTGCCATTAAGCATGGACCACAGTTCACATTGTAGTCTACACACTCTCCCAAATGATATAAAATGGCCTAAATCTGTCATTGTGGTGTCATTCAGTACAATTCCCAAGTCCCAAAAAAAGCCTCTGTATTACAACTGTTTTTCTCTCTCCCTGCCTCCAGTGCTTCCAGTGGCCATTGACTCCACCTCAATGTTGTAATTTCTTTCCTTGCTAGAATCACAATATGTCTATAGTAGAATAGCAGTAAGTCCACTCTAGCCTATAGTTCTTTCCCCAACCCTGAGGATTCTGGGATAGTGTTGTCTACTCCACCTCTAATTGATGGGGGGGCTTATATCCCATGGGGAAAATGGATAGGAATATCTTGCTAAGAATTTCAGACTCTCTCTGTTCCTTAGGATAGTCATTGTCCATCATCATCTCCATGTTAGTTGTCCTGGGTGAGTCCAATGCACTGGAGACTAGGTATTGCAATTCCACTGAGGTTCTGGGCCCAGCTGGCACATAGGCAGCCCAAAGACTCATGTCTCTTGGATGCATACATACAAACTCCAGCACCAAATATAGGTTTAAATAGAAGGGAGAAATGAGTCTTGTGTAGGGAAGACATAATTGTGTCCAACTGTCACTCTCAGGAGCACAAACTCCAAAGTAGGGCCCACTGGCAAGGCACCAAACTCTGGAGCTATCCACCCTGACCATAGGACCTGGGTGACTCCAGAATCCTCAGGAGCCCCACTATTTTGTGTAGTATCTACTTTGGCAGTCTATGATATCCTGCTGAGATGTGCATAAGCATTACCTCTGGGATAACTTTCTGACTCACTTTGAAGTCTCTTAGCTTTATAAATTCATTTGTTTTCACCTTTTCCCCTTTTATTTGTGGTCTTTTTCCAGTTGCATTGCTAGTTGGTTCTTGGTAGTAATCCCTCAGTGCCAGGGAGGCTCACCCCTGGGAGTCATGTCCCATGCTGGGGGGAAGGTAATGCATTTATATGCTGAGTTTGGCATAGAGGGAGGCCACATTTGAGCAATAATAGCCTGTCAGGAATCAAATCTTAAGCACCCCACAACACTAGGCTAAGTTTCAATTTCAAGATCAAAGGCTCATAAGCATAGTCATCTATATCAGGGGCCCATCCTCCTTTGCCAGTCATTACCCCTGCACTTGGGGAACTGTTGCTGCTCCATTAAAGAATGTGGCAGAACTCTCCAGGATGGGAATTCAATAATCTCTTGGTTATTGTGTGAGTCTCCACTCACTGTGACAATGTCCTGTGAACATTTGAACATTTTTATATACCTTATAGGTATGCCTAGGTGAATTTCCTCCCATGTATCCCCCATCATTGACACCCCACACCAATGATCTTCCCCTGCCCCAGTTTCTCTAAAGTTTTTGATCACACCTGTTGTCTCTTTCATTCCCATAAGCTCTGTTACTTTTTTATTCGGGTTTTCACATTCTTCTTTGTGCTAGCCTAGTGTCTTCTTGATGTCTTTTATCTCTTTAGCCATATTGTTTTTCAACTCATTGATTTGATTTTGGGGATTTGTATAAACTTTGCTGATTAGATGTCTCAAGTCCTGTGTCTCATCTGGGTCTTTGATCTATTCCTTTCCTTGGGGCATTCCTTCCATTTCCTTAATATTGCTTGTAAATTTCTTGTTGTTGTCTAAGCATCTTATTATGATGTGAGTTTACTCTGATGCTCAATTTCTCTGTCTTTCATAGGGATTTATTAGTGTGAGGCTAAATGTTACTGTTGTTCATTGATTCTTGGTTCAGCATGTTCTAGGTCTTTAGATTGTCCTTGTTAGTTGCTCATAGCTTGGCCATGGACCCAGTAATTGGTTGCAGACCTGCTTCCAAGAGCCTTGGGGAGGGAGGCTGTAAAGGCCAGGAAAAAACCCCTCTTAATTTTAATTTCTTCACATGCATTCCTTTGTCTGTTAGTGATTGGTGCACTTCAGCAGTTCTCTCAGATCAAAGTCTGTTTGGAGTGTGTTTATTACAACAATGTGGAAGAGGATCCTGCATGGAGTCTATTCAGAATCTCAGAATTCAGTCTTTGTCCAAAAGCTGTTCTTCAACCTTTGCTGGCATCACCCTTTGTTTTCCTGGGTAGGAAAATATTCCACTCCCCTCTTCATCTTCAACTCCCAGTCCTGATCAGTAGGGAGTGTGATTGAGAGGGTCAGATCCCTTTAGTCAAATGCTGTCTCCCAAGGCAAACAATGGCAAGGACCCCTGTCCTGGTAGTGTTCATGTGACACAGCAAACCAAATTTGTTAGCTAAAAGCTGAATCAGAGTTCGGCTGCATCAGATTCTCTCTGTCTCCTGTGGAGGTGCATCCCTTCTGGCTCCTCTGTGCGTAACTGCCCACCAGAGCCCAGAGAATTCAAAGTTGTCAGCTCCAAGTGTGAGGGGCAGTGCATTGGTGGCTGCAGCTACATCTTCCACTCACGGTCTTCCTGCTAGGATTCTTTTCCTATGCCCTGATGTCTTCGGGGTATATTTTTCCCCAGGCTGTTTCTGCCTGTCTTGTAGCTATTTTTCTGGGAGGAAAGTGAGTCCTGTTTCTCTCTTCTCTGCCATCTTCCAGGAAGTCTAAAAAGACTGGTACCCTTTTTTAAAGGGTTACTGAAGATTGAAACTGGGGCCTAGTATATGAGAAGCAGGTGGACAACCACTGAGCTACATCTACTCTCCTGTCTGATAACTTTTTTAAATTGATTTTTTAATTTTTTTTTATTTTACTGGGAGGTCCCAGGGATCGAATCCAGGTCCCTCCATATGAGAGTTGGATGCCCAACCATTTGAGCCACATCTGCCCCTGATAGCATTTTAATACTTTGTAGTCAGCTCTCATTTTTTTCTGGTACTATTTCAAACCCCCTTTACTCTCCTTAAATTTCCAATCTCATTACTATCTTCTTATTCTCAGCAGATGATTTTGCCTCCCCTTCAAAGGGAAAAGAAAATAGAAGCTAATTGACTTGTTCTCCTTCAACTATGTGACACCAAGAATGAACTTTCATGAATTTGGATTTTGACTCCAGCATTTAACTAATTTTGTGACTTTTAGCATCTTATCCTTTAAGCCTCATTTTCTTCATCCATGTCATGGCTATCATGATAGAAATTTATCTAATAAGATAGTTGTAATTATATGGCTTAATTCATGTTAGGTACATAACATTGTGCCTAGCCCCTAATAGGGACAGGAGATGACAGAGCTGGGGAAGGGATTGCTATTTAAAGTAAAATGTAGATAAAGCCTAACTTTAGTGTAATATTTAAATATTAAATAGGAAAAGAAGGACTGAGTCATGCAGAAATATTTGGAGAAAGGGTTGTCAAGAAATTTTTCTCTAAGTCAAGAGATAAAACATTAATTGAAGGGGGGATGTGCCTTTAAGGGAGTAGGTGGTCTTATTGTTTTCTAGATGGGACAGGTAAGAACATTTTATTTATTTATTGTTTTTTTACAGAAGCAGATTTATTTATTTTTTAATAAATATCATGATCTTACAAAACAAATATGCATATTATACAGGACTCTTACACATCACCTCCCCACAAACATCCTCCATTGTTGTGAAACATTTGTTAACAATTGATGAAAGAACATTATCAAAGTATTACTATTAACTATAGTCTGTATCTTCCTCCCCTATACATTTTTTTCATTTATTTATTTTTTATATATTTTAAAAGATGCTTAGGTTACATAAGTGTTACACAAAAATTACAGGGATTTCCATGTTCTCCACTTCCCGCACCTCTCATAACATCCCACAAAAACATCTTTCATTAGTGTGACACATCCTGGGGCTTTGCCACTAAGCATGGACCATAGTTCACATTATAGACCACACTCTCTCCCACACAGTTCTGCATGTTATATGCTAATGTAAAATGGCCTATATCTGTCATTGCAATGTCACTCAGGACAATTCCCAAGTCCTGAAAAAGCACCCACATAACAACTGCTTTTCCCTTCACTGCCCCAAAAGTGTCCAGTGGCCACTGGCTACACCTCACTATTGTAATTTCTTCCATTGCTTGAATCACATTATGTCTACAACAGAATGTCATTAAGTCCACTCTAGTCCATAGCTCTTCCCCCAATCCTGAGGAGTTTGGCTTGGTGATGTCCACTCTACCTTCAAATGAGAGGGGGCTTATATCCCATGGATACAGTGGATAGGATTATCCTGCCTGCAGCTGCAGGCTCTCTCCATTCCCTGGGATCTCTGTTGTCCATCATCGTCTCCTCACCAGGTGACATGGGTGAGTCCATTGAGCTGTAGAGTAGGAGTTGCAGCTCCACTGAGATTCCAGGCACAGCTGGCATGTGAGCATGCCAGAGGTTCCAGTCTCTGGAAGTACACCTGCAAACTCTAGCCTCACATATAGGTTTGAATAGAAGGGACTGATGGACCATGTGCAGGGAGGACTTATTTGAGTCCAACTCTGTCACTCTCAGGAGTACATATTCCAAAGTAGAGCCCACTGATAAGGCATCAATCTCTGGAGCTATCCCCCCAATATAGGACATGGGTGTCTCCAGAGCCCTCAGGAGCCTCTCTGTGTGGGGTGATATCCACTTTGGTGTTCTATGAGATCCTACTGAGGTGTGCATAAGCGTTACCTCTGGAATGACCTCCCAACACTCTTGAAGTCTCTTAGCCACATGAACTCATTTATCTTTACCTTTTTTCCATTTTATTTAAGGACTTTTTCCAGTCATATTGCCAGTTGGCACTTGGTAGTAATCCCTTGTTGCCAGGGAGGCTCATCCCTGGGAGTCATGTCTCATGCTGGGGGGAAGGTAATGCATTCATATGCTGCGTTTGGCTTAGAGAGAGGCCACATTTGAACAACAAGGAGGCTCCCAGGTGGAAACCTTAGGTACCTGGTAACAGTGGGCTAAGTTTCAATTACAAGGGCAAAGACTTGTAAGGCAAGTCATCATTAACATGAACCCATCAGTCGACACTCCTCCTTTGTCAGACACTGCCCCTGCACTCAGGGGACTGTGGCTGCTCCCTTGGAGAATGCAGCAGAGCTCTCCAGGCTGGGAATTCAGTATTCCCTCATTTATTGAGTGATTGTCTATCCACTGTGATCATGCCCCACCCCTTGATCATTTGAACAATTTTATGTATCTTTCATATATATTCAGGTGAACTTCCTCCCATGAAACCCCCATCCCAAGCACCACCCACCAATGATCCTCTGCTGCCCCCCTTGTAACCATTCTGTGATCTAAAACTCCCTTGAAGATGAAGCCCATATAATAGCCAAATACAATTAATAGGAAAATGAAACAATAATGATAAGCCTAAATATAAGAGATAACATACATGGAAACCCAGAAAAAAAACCCTAGAAATAAAATAAAATTAAAGGATTTGGACATTCAAAAAATGGGAAAAAACAAAGACTCTGAACAATACATTAGAGGACCTGGACTTAATAGACATATACAGAGCACTACACCCAAATACAGCAGGATTTACATTCTTCTCTAGTGCACATGGATCATACTCCAAGATAGACCCCATGGTAAGCCACAGAAAAACTCTCAATGAATTCTGAAAGATTGAGGTTATACAAATCAATTTCTCTGACCACAATAGAATGAAATTGGAAATCACCAAGGGCCAGAGAAACAGATTAGGCACAAAGATATGAAAATTAAACAACACATTCTTAGACAAACAGTGGGTCAAGGAGGAACTCTCAAAAGAAATCAGTAACTACCTTGAAACTAAAGAAAATGACAACACAACAAATCAAAACCTATGGGATGCAGTGAAAGCTGTCCTGATAGGGAGGTTCATAGCCATAAATACATGTATTTAAAAAGAAGAAAGAGCTAAAATTGAAGACCTAACTGTACACCTGGAGGAATTGGAAAAACAACAACAAACTAAACCTAAAGGAGGTAGAAAGAAGGAAATAACAAAGATTAGAGCAGAACTAAATGAAATACAGAATAAGAAAGCATTAGAAAAAATAAAAAAAAACAAAAGCTGGTTCTTTGAGAAGATCAATAAAATTGACAAACCCTTAGCCAGACTAACAAAGAAAAAAAGAAGAGATGCAAATACACAAAATAAGGAATGAACAAGGGGATATCACTACTGATCCAACAGATATAAAAAGTATCATAAAAGGATAGTTTGAAAAATTATATGCCAACAAGAATGATAACTTAGAGGAAATGGACAAGTTTCTAGAAACTCACAAACAGCCTACATTGATGAAAGAAGAAATTGATGAACTCAACAGTCCAATTACAAGTAAAGAGATAGACTCCATCATCAAAAACCTCCCAACTAAGAAGAGCCCAGGACCAGACGGCTTCACAGCTGAATTCTACCAAATATTCTGGAAAGAACTAACACCAATTCTGCTTAAGCTTTTCCAAAAAATAGAAGTAGAAAGAATATTGCCTAACTCATTCTATGATGCCTACATTACCCTAATACCAAAACCAAACAAAGATACCACAAGAAAGGAAAATTACAGACCAATTTCTCTAATGGACCTAAATGCTAAATCCTCAACAAAATACTGGCTAATTGCATTCAACAATATATCAAAAGGATTATATACCATGACCAAGTGGGTTTCATCCTGGGTATGCAAGGAAGGTTCAATAAAAGAAAATCAATCAATGTAATACACCACATAAACAGATTAAAAGAAAAAAAAACTACATGATCATCTCTATAGATGCAGAAAAAGCATTAGACAAAATACAGCATTATTTCCTGATAAAAACACTGCAAATGATAGGAATACAAGGAAACTTTCTTAATACAATGAAGGGTACATATGAAAAACCCAAAGCTAACATCATCTTCAATGGTGAAATCCTAAAAGCCTTCCCTCTGAGATTGGGAACAATCTCAGTGAGAAGGATGCCCACTTTCACCACTCCTATTTAACATTGTCTTAGAAGTACTTGCTTGAGCACTGAGATAAGAAAAAGATATAAAAGTCATCCAAATTGGAAAAGAAGTAAAAATTTCATTATTTGCAGATGACGTGATCCTATGCACAGAAAGCCCTGAGAAATCTACAATAAAGCTTCTAGAACTTATAAAGGAGTTTTGTAATGTTGCAGGCTATAAGATCAATGCCCAAAAATCAGTAGCATTTCTATACACTAATAACAGGCAATCTGAGGAGGAAATAAAAAAATCTATACCATTTACAATAGTAACTAAAAGAATCAAATAACTAGAAATAAGTTTACTAAAAATGTCAAGGACTTATATACAGAAAACTACACAACACTGTTAAAGGAAATCAAAGAAGACTTAAATAAATGGAAGAATATTCCTTGTTCATGCATAAGAAGACTAAACCTCATCAAGATGTCTATCCTACACAAACTAACTTACAGATTTAATGCAATCCCAATAAAAATCAACACTATATTTTTTAAGGAACTGGAAAAACTAACCATAAAATATTTGGAAAGATAAGAGGCCCCAAATGGCCAAAGACATATTGAAAAAGAAAAATGAAGTTGAAGGTATCACATTACCTGACTTTAAAACATACTACAATGCTAGACTGCTTAAAACTGCATGGTATTGGCCCAAGGATAGGCATACTGACAATGGAACTGAATCAAGAGTTCAGATATAGATCCTCACATATACAGTCATCTGATATTTGACAAGGCCACCAAGCCCACTGAGTTAAGAGAGAAGGGCCTCTTTAATAAGTGGTGCTTGGAGAACTGGATATTCATATTCAAAAGAAGGAGAGAGGAATGCCATCTCACACCTTATACAAAAATCAACTCAAGATGGATCACAGATCTAAATATAAGAGCCAAAACCATAAAGACCTTGGAAAATAATGTAGGAAAGCGTCTACAGGACCTTGTAATAGGAAATGGTTTCATGAACCTCATACCCAAAGCATGAACAGCAAGAGAAAAAATAGATAAATGGGATCTCTTCCGAATTAAAAACTTCTGCACCTCAAGGATGTTATCAAGAAAACAAAAAGGCAGCCTACTCAATGGGAAAAAATATTTGGCAACCATATATCTGATAGGAGCCTAATATCCTGCATATATGAAGAAATCCTACACCTCAAAAATAAAAAGACAAACAACCCATTTAAAAAATGGGCAAGTGACCTAAAAAGACACTTCTCCAAGGAAGAAATACAAATGTCTTAAAAGCACATGAAAAATGCTCAACCTCAATAGCTATTCGGGAAATGCAATTCAAAACTACATTGAGATACCATCTTACACCCATCAGTACGGCAGCTTTTAAAAAAACAGCAGAGTATAAGTGTTGGAGAGGATGTGGAGGATTGGGAACACTCATCCACTGCTGGAGGGATTGTGGAATGGTCCAGCCACTGTGAAGGACAGTTTCGTGGTTTCTGAGAAAACTAAAAATAGATCTTCTGTATGATCCAGCAATTCCACTGCTGGGTATATGCCCAGAAGAATTGGAAGCAGAGACACGAACACATGTATGCACCCCAATGTTCACAGCAGCATTGTTCAGAATTGCCAAAAGTTGGAATCAGCCCCGGTGCCCATCAACAGATGAATGGATAAACAAAATGTGGTACATACATACAATGGAATATTACTCAGCTGTAATAAGGAATAAAGTGCTAACACATGGAATAACATGGATGAATCTTGAAGACCTTATGTTGAGTGAAGGAAGCCAGGCATTGAAGGATGAACAATATATGACCTCACTGATTTGAATTGAGGAAAGTGAGCAGTCTCTGAGAACCATTGTATGAAAGATAGGTTAACAAGGGAGAGAAAGAGAAGAGAAGGTTGTGAGTCATCACCCATATGGACATAATCTATGGTAAAATGATAGAGTGTAGTTGCATACTGAAGGATAGGACAGATGTGTAGTGATATTACTGGGTTTGGTGACGCAGTGTTGACAGGTGGGTAGATTAGGAAGTGCAGGTTAGAATATCCAGAATACTGGGTGGGGAGATGGGAGAGGGACTAGGTGAACATGGGATGTGTGGGTATGAAGGTGAAAGTGCAGGAATGGGAATGCTCTTATGACAACATGACAAGGTAGTGTCACTAGTTTAGGGTGTAGGTTGGGGGGGGTTTCAAAATGGGGAACACCTGGAGTAGGCTTCTGGGGAGTGTGTGAGTGTTCATCCTATCATAATGTACTGTGTCGGGGAGTGGAGACCCACACACTGAGTGGGAAGGAGATGGACCCCCATCTTTGGGAGGACTGATTCACCCAGAAATAGACTGGTGGGTGTCTCTTAGGAGCAAGGGTGGATCCTAACAGGGGAGGATAATCAGCATGTCAAGACCTCTTGTTGCATGTAACTATGAATCTTGTGATCCAATGAATCAAAACAGGGGGTTGTCATGTGCCCCAGGGGGATGGAAAGGAAGGAACAGAAAAGATCAAATGGGGTATTTAGTGGTCAGGGGAAATGTTTTTCATTACCTTACAGTAATGGACATGGGACATGGTAAATATCATAAAAAATTATTAAACTGTACCATCTAAATTGTAAACTATACTGTAAACCATTGACAATGTTTAGTAGTTATGTTTCACTATCTGTATAACAATTATAACAATGCTACCACCCACATACACAAAGGTTTTAATATGGGGTGAGGAAAGGGGAAGGAGTTTGGGTATATGAGAATCTCTAGTATTCTGTGTGTGACTTTGCTGTGACATAAAACTTCTTTGATAATTAAATGAAAATTTGGGAGACACTGGGGCATGAGAGGGGGAAGGTGCCACAGTACAGACTGGACACCCAGCAATGCATTGATAAAAGGAAAAAAAAAATTAAAAAAATTTTTTTCCCATTTTTGAATGTCCCAATCCTTTAATTATATTTTATTTTTAGTTTTTTTTTTTGAGTTTCCATGTATTTTATCTCTTGCATTTAAGCTTATCATTATTATTTCATTTTCCTATTAATTGTATTTGGTTATTATATGGGCTTCATCTTCAAGGAAGGTTTAGATAGAAAAAGGGTGACAATGGGAACTGCAGAGGATCATTGGTGAGGGGTGTCTGGGATGGGGGGTTCATGGGAGGAAGTTAATCTGAATATACATGAAAGATATATAAAATTGTCCAAATGTCAAGGGGTGGGGCATGATCACAGTGGGTGTACAATCACTCAATAAATGAGGGAATACTGAATTCCCAGACTGGAGAGCACTGCCACATTCTCCAAGGAAATATCAACTGTCCCCTGAGTGCAGGGGCAGTGTCTGGAAAAGGAGGATGGTCGACTAAAGGGTTCTTCTTATTGATGACTACCCTTATGAGTCTTTGCTCTTGTAATTGAAACTTAGCCTACTCTTACAGGGTGCCTAAGTGTTGCCACCTGAGAGCCTCCTTGTTGTACATATGTGGCCTCTCTTTAAGCCAAACACAGCATATGAACCTTCCCCCAGTGTGGGATATGACTCCCAAGGATGAGCCTCCCTGGCAATGAAGGATTAACACCAAGTGCCAACTGGCAATGCAACTGTAAGAAGACATTGGATAAAAGGGGGAAATGGGAAAGATAAATGAGTTCATGTCGCTAAAAGACTTTGAACTATTCAAACCTATATGTGAGGCTGGAGTTTGTAGGTGTACTTCCAGAGACTGGAACCTCTGGGCTGCCCATGTACCAGTTGTGCCTGGAATCTTGGTGAAGCTGTGACTCTTACTCTACAGCTCAATGGACTCACTGAAGTAACCTGGTGAGGAGACAATGATGGACAACAGCCATCCCAGGGAATGGAGAGAGCTTGCAGCTGCAGGCAGGATAATCCCATCCACTGTATCCATGGGATTCAAGCCCACTCTCACTTGGAGTTGGAGTGGACATCACCATTTCAGACTCCTCAGGATTGGGGGAAGAGCTATGGACTAGAGTGGACTTAATGGTATTCTGCTGTAGACATATTGTGATTCAAGCAATGGAAGCAATTATAACAGTGAGGTAAAGCCAGTGGCCACATCAGTAGGGCATTGATCCCCACCCCTTGGTGGGCTGGGGAATGGAATATAAAAGGCAAGGCAAAAGACAGAGAGAGCAGTTTTGATGTTGGAGATAAGGTCCCGGGATAGAGACGAGCCATTCACCTGAAAGTTCACAGCTGGCCTTGTGGAGAGAAGCAAAGCCTAGAGAGCCTAATAGTCTACAGCTGACCTTGTAGAGGAACCAGAGGAACTAAACCTGGAGAGTAATGTGGCCCCAGGAAGAGAGGAACCCAAGAAGCCTGAACCCTGGCAAACGTCGGCACCTGTCTTGCTCCAACACGTGGCAATGGACTTTGGCGAGGGAAGAAACTTAAGCTTTCTGGCCTGGTAACTGTGTAATTCTACCCCAAATAAATACCCTTTATAAAGACCAACCAATCTCTGGTATTTTGCATTAACACCCCTTTGGCTGACTAATACACCATCTAATTGTTTTTTTACACTCAGGATAAAGACAAACAGAGTCTCCTACCCCAGGCTGTTAACATGTTCTCACACTTTTAAGGAAAAGGTATTGATTGTGAACTCAGGATGTTGCCTTCCTCTTTTTTTTTTTTTTT
>JAQZBX010040974.1:0-22500 GCA_029593785.1 Cabassous unicinctus | reverse complement strand
CATCCTCGGTTAAATTTATACCTAGATATATGACTCTTTATTTGCTACTGTAATGAATTTTTTCCTGGATTTCCTTTTCAGATAGTTCCTTACAAGTGTATAGAAACATTAGTAATTTTTGCATATTAATCTTGTACCCCACCATTTTGCTGAATTTGTTGATTAGCTCTCTGAGGTTTGTTGTAGATTTTTTGGGATTTTCTGTATATTGGATCATATCAAATGCAAATACAGTAAGTTTTACTTCATTTCCAATTTGGATGCCTTTTACTTCTTTTTCTTGCCTAATTATTCTGGATAATAGTAGTAACAGTAGGCATCCTTTTCTTGCTTCCGATCTCAGAGAGATAGCTTTCAGTCACTCTTTCACCACTTTGGATGATGTTAGCTGAGACGAGTAAGTTCTTCAATGGTGTGTCATGGGAACACAGATTCAGGGCTGCCTTGGTTTCTTGCCTGCCCAAATACCTTAAAGTGGGTCATGTCAAACAATGGGAATTTATTAGCTCATACTTTTGAGGCTTAAAGAAAGTCCAAATCAAGGTGCTATCAAGGCAATGCTTCCTCCCCAAAGACTGTACCATTCTGAGGCTGGCTGCCAGTCATCCTTGGTCCTTGGCTTCTCTGTCACATGGCAAGGCACATGGTGGCTTCTTATCTCTGCATTTTCTTCTGGACTCTGTTGAATTTCATCTTCTTACTTCCTCTGTGGCTTTCTCCCTCTCTTTCTGAATTTCATTCTGCTTATAAAGGACTCCAGTAATAGGAATGAAGTCCATCCTGACTGAGGTGGGACATAGCTTAACTGAAGTAGCCTCATGCTACTTACATTGGGTTCATACCCACAGGAATGGATTCCATTAAGAACATGTTTTTCTGGGATACATGTAGCTTCAAACCACCACAAAGGCACAACAGCATTTTCAGGAAATTATCCCTTTATTACATGCACAGAATAACAAGTCCAGAAAGGGCAAATAATCTCCTTCTCACTTACACAACACAAAGTGTTCAAAAGAGCAGGGGAAGAAATCTCTTCATGGCTGGCTCTCCTGGGGTGGCCGAAAACTGCTCCAGGTCAGGATCAATAGATGGCAGCTCCACATGCTCCACTTTGCATTGGACAAGAGACCAATCTATACTGTTTCAAGTGTGGTTTTTATCCACTTCAGGAGAAGGGGGCTCTGCCACTAAGAATTCCTGCCTTGTGGGACTGCTTTTCCCGGTTTCTGGGTTTAGGATCTGGTCGAGCCTTTTCATTAGACTCGTCATCTACCCCAGATTGTGGAATGGCACACAATAAAAAATGAGGTGGGGGGAGCAGAATGCTGGGAGATGGCTGTTTGGAATATGTTATGTCTTCCCTAGAGAAGGAGGTGGGGATAGGTAAAGTCTGGATGATGGCCACTTAACAGATGTGATTTCCCTAACATACCCTTTATCATGTTGAGGAAATTTCCTTCTATTCCTTGTTTTCTAAGAGTTTTTAACAAGAAGAGGTTCCCAATTATGTCAAATGCCTTTTCTGTGTCAATTGAGATGATCATGTGTTTTTTCCCCATTTTTTCTACTAATATGGTGTATTACATTAATTGATTTTCGTGTGTTAAAACTACCTTTGCATGCCTGGGATAAATTCCACTTGATCATGGTGTATAATTCCTTTAATATGCTATTGGATATGTTTATTAGCATTTTGTCAAGTATCTTATCTCCCTGCATGAAGGATATTAGCCTGTAATTTTATGTCCTTGTGGTATCTTTTTCTATCTTTGGTATTAGGGTGATGTTGGCCTCATAGAATGAGTTAGGAAGTGTTCTCTTCTCTTAAAGTTTTTGGAAAGGTTTGAGCAGGATTGGCATTAATTCTTCTTGGAATGTTTGTTAAAATTCACCAGTGAAGCCATCTGCTCCTGAACTTTTCTTTGCTGGGAGGTTTTGAGTACTGATAAAATCTCCTTACCTGTTATTGATCTTTCAAGAGCTTCTATTTCTTCTTGAATAAATGAAGGTAGTTTGGGTGTGGGAGTTTGAGTCTTTTGTAGACCCCAGAAAATTATATTCTTAAATCAGTCCATTCCTTTTGGTGTGAACTCATTGTGAAACTTTGATTAGCTCAGATTCAGTTAAAGGCCACTGATTAGATTATTCCAGTAAGGCACAGCCAGGGTGGGTCTTATTACTCTTACTGGAGTTCTTTATAAACTAGAGAAGCCACAGACATAGAGAAAAACTCCTAGAAGCTGAGAGAGATAGCCACAGATGGAACAGCCAGAAGCTAAAAGCAATAGACCCTGGAGGAGGAGTCAGAGACTAGCAGATGCCACCATTGTGCCCTCCCTGTGCCTGACAGCTCACAGCTGCAGCTCGGGGAGGAAGCATCTCCAGAGGAAGCCTTGGATATTTTTCTCGGCCTTGTAACTGTAAGCTTTTAAACTACTACAACCCCATTGTAAAAAGCCAACCCATTTCTGGTATATTGCTCTGGCAGCCTTTAGCAAACTAAAACAGCATGTTTCTAGGTTTCTGTCCATTTTATTTAGTTTACCTAATTGTTGCCGTACAGTTGTTCATACTATCCCCTTATAATCTTTTTTATTTCTGTGGTAGTAAAAAGTACCACCAGTAGTAATGTCTTTCATTTCATTTCTGATTTTAGTTATTTTCATCCTTTCTATATATACTTCATTGTCAGTGTTTGTTACTCTAGTTAAAGGTTTGTTGCTTTTACTGATCTTTTCAAAGAACCAAGTTTTGGTTTTGCTGATTCTCTTTATTTTTTTATTCTCTATTTCTTTTATCGCCACTCTAATCTTTGTTATTTCCTTTCTTCTGCTCTCTTTGAATTTAGTTTGCTATTCTTTTTCCAGATCTTCCTTTTAGTAAGTTAGATCTCCAATTTGTAATCTTTCTTCCTTTTTAATGTAAGCATTTAGACCTATAAACATCCCTCTCAGCACTGCATTTGCTGCCTTCCGTATGTTTTGGAATGTTGTGTTTTCATTTTCGTTTGCCTCAAAATATTTCCTAATTTCCCTTGTGGATTCTTCTCAGACCCATTGGTTATTTAAGAATATATTGCTTAATTTCCACATATTTGTGGATTTTCCAGTTATCTTCTAGATACATTCTATTGTGGTTGAAGATGATATACTGCATGATTTCAATAAAAATCAATTTATTGAGACTTTAAGCTCTATCTGGATAATTAGCCATGTGAACTAAATAATGTGTATTCTCTTGTTGCTGGGTGAGGTGTTCTGCATATGTCTCTTAGGTCTCATTTGTTTACAGTATCATTTGACTCTTCTATTTATTGATTGATTTTCTGTCTAGATATTCAATCCATCATGCATCATGGTGCATTGAATTCTCCTGCTATTAATGTAAAATTGTCTATTTCTTCTTTCAAATCTGTCAATATTTGTTTCATATATTTTGGGCTCTCTTGTTAGGTGCGTATACATTTATAAATATTATATCTTCTTGTTGATTTGCCTCCTTTATCAGTATGTAGTGGCCTTCTTTGTCTCTTGTAATAGTTTTTAAGTTAAAGTCTTTTATATTGGATATTAACATAGCTACCCCAGCTCTCTTTTGGTTACTGTTTGGATAGTATATTTTTTCCATCCTTTCACTTTCAACCTACTTGTGTCTCTAAATTTAAAGTTAGCCTTGTATATAGCATATAGCTGGGTCATGCTTTTTATCCATTCTACCAATCTCTGCCTTTTAACTGGAGGGTTTAATCTATTTACATTTATAGTAACAACTGATAATGCAGGAGTTTCTTCTGCCATTTTGCTATTAGGTCTTCTAAGTCTTAATCTTTTTTGTCCCTAGATTTTTCCATTAATCTGTACTTTCATATTTATTTGATTCTTCTGTAGCATACCATTTGAGTCCCTTCTCATTTCCCTCTGTATGTATTTTTCAAATACATTCTTTGTGGTTACCATGGGACTTAAATATTACATCCTAAGTTTATAGCAGTCACATTTGATTTGAAACCAGATTTAACTTCAATAGTATGCACATACACACTTCCTATACTCCTCCTTCCCCTTTCTTTGTCCTTGTTACAGATTATATCTTTATACATTGTACATATAAAACCACAGGTTTATTATTTTTATGCATTTGCATTTTAAAACTGGTAAAAAGTAAAAAGAGGAGCTATGTACCAAAAAATACAATGGTACTATGTTAATCATATGATTATCAGAGTCTTTATTTCTTTATGTCACTTCAATCCACTGTCTAGTGTCCTTTCCTTTCAGTGGGAAGGACTCCGTTTAGCATTGCTTGTAGAGCAGGTCTAGTGGTGTTGAATTCCCTCAGCTTTTATGTATCTTGAAATGTCTTAATCTCTCCCTCATTTTTGAGAGAAAGGCTCACTGTTTATAAAATTCTTCTTTGGCAATAGATTTCTTTTAGCACTTTAAATATTTTGTCTCACTGCCTTCTTGTCTCCATGGCATGAAGTGTCTTATAACAGCATCTTGGTCTACTGGAAGTCCATAATCTTATGTCTTTCAAAGAAGCTTAGAGAAAGAGAGCAAGTATTTAATTATGGAGTTTGTTATATTAACCTTTTTATTTACCATTTCTGATTCTCCTCATTTCCTCCCGATTCAAGTTACATCTCATGTCATTTCTTTACTGAAATACTGTTTTGCTCCCACCTGTTTCATTTGTTGTTCTTATCAAATATTTAACATTTTTGTTTTATAAGTCCACAAAGTACAATTATATACATATTGTTTTATGCAATTTTTCTTTAAATCAATTAAGAAAAGAATAGGGAAGAAATATGCAATTACACTGCTTTTTATAATTACCTACAAATTACCTGTATTGGTGCTCTTTGATCCTTCATGTGGGTTCCGAGAACTGTCTGGTGTCACTAGGTTTCAGCATGAAGAGCTCTCTTTAATATTTCATTCAAGGCCAGTCTAGTAGCAAGAAATTCTCTCTGAGTTTGTTTATCTGGGAAAGTCTTTATTTCACTTTCTTTTTGAAAGTTAATTTTGCAGGTTGTAAGATTCTTGGCAGACAGTTTTTTATTTTCAGCACTTTGAATTTGTCGTTCCACGACCATCAAGCCTCCATGGCAGTGAGGAGCTGTTAATCTACATGGACCTCCCTTATACGAGGAGAGTCGCCCAGAAATACCCAACGCACTTAGTAAATAATACGGCTGAGCCTTCCCTTGTTGAGAGAGGATGAGGGTATTCTCATTTATGAGGGAGAGTTGTAGTATGTTAGGCTGGCGTTTGTAGTTGAAGCTACTATTGTTTGGAACAATGAATGCGGAAGAAGAGTAAATGTTGTTGGGCAATTATTATGAGTTGAATTGTGTTCCCTCAAAAGATATGTGGAAACCTACTCCCTAGTATCGCAGAATGTGACTTCATTTGGAAATAGGGCCATTGCAGATGGAATTAACTTTAAGTTAGAATGAGGTCATACTGGAGTAAGGTGGGCCTTTAATCCAATATATCTGGTGTCCTTAAAAGAAAGGGAGAGGAGGCACAGAGAGACAAAGAGAAGAGGACCATGCAGTGACAGAGGCAGAAAGTGAAGCGCTGCAAGACAAGGATCTCCAAGAATTGCCAGCAAACCACCAGAAGGTGGAAGAGGCAAGGAAGGATTCTTTCCTGCAGTGTTCAAAGGAAGCACGGCCTTACCAACACCCTGATTTTGAGCTTCCGTGTCTCCAGACTTGGGAGACAATTCACTTCTGTTTTTTTAAGCCCCCCATTTCCTGGTACTTTGTTACACCAGCCCTAGGAAATTAAGAACAGCAATCAAAAGTGTTCTCCTGGACATGGGTCATATGTAACAGTCTAAAGTCATTTGTCTTCCAGCCATTGTGAATCCTGCCTTCGACAGGTGAGACATTGAAGCCACAGTTTCCAGACCCACTAGAGTAGACAGGTGGCTGGCATGCAGCAAGCAGATGACCCTAAGTGAGACTTAAAGGGACCCTGAGGATTAAGGGGAGAAAGGAAAACAACCCATGTAATAAGGTAGAAATTCTGTAAGTTACAAAGGAGGAAGTCTGACATAATTATCAGCACCATACTAAAGAATGTAAATCACATTTTATCAGAAGTAGGATTATCTCAATGAATTCACACTATAGAGGTATATGACAGCCATTATTCCAAGTTGGAGATTAGTGAGAAGGGAATGGCAAAAGTCAGTAAGACAATAAGCCTAGGGCTCTGGAGTGGGAAAGCAGTTTGAATTATTTATTTGTAGGGTCCAGGATAAAGCAGTGGACTAGAAAGTTAGAAGGAAATGGGATTTTGAGGCACTTAGGAAACACTGTAGGAGAAAAGAAAAAGTAAAACCAAGGTGCACACACGGAAGGACAAACTCTGTGCACACAGGTGGTTTGAGTGGCGTCCGGCACTAGGACTCATCCTTCCATCTGTTGTCTTACTTCTTTGCTGCTATTGTCAGTGGGTCTGGAGAGCCCTGCCCTCAGGGACAAGACAGCCCTGGGGATGGAAAGAAATCCAATGGCAAAATGTCCCCTTCTTCTCTTAGTTCAAAGAGTTTCTCTTATTGGTCCTGAGGGAAAATGTGTCCATTGTCTTCTTTTCTCTTTACATATTGAAATTTAAATTGATCCAAGTTTCTAGAGGCCACGCCTATTACAGTAGCTGGTTTCAGCTAATAGATTCCAAGGAAAAATTCTTGAGAATCCATGCCCCCAGCTTTTGTGGTATTTCCACTTAACTTGGCATTGCAGAACACCTGCTGTACAAAGTTGTTAAGTTAGCAGAATGGCCAACTGGAATAAAGTCAGGCCATACAAAGATCTGTCTTAATTAATTTCTGCCCCAAACTGTTTTTATTCAATCAAATTGTGACAGAAAACAAGACACACATCCTTGGAGAGCTGGGGTCTATGTCTTCTCTCCTAGTATCTAGCTGGGCTGTGTGACCACTTTGAAGGATGGAAGTGGTTTGAAGGATGGAAGGGGAAGTGTTCCTGTGTCAGATCTGGGTCCAGGCCTTCTGTCTCTTGGGGCACTTGTCCTTGGCGCTCTGAGCCTCCTGGTAAGGTGTCCATCTACCCTGCTGGAGAAACCACGAGGTGAGGTCCCAGCTTCCCACCAGGGCTCCAGGCACCCGTGACGCTGCCTTTGACTCTCCAGACCCGTCCACACCACCGGCCAAGTGCCACACAGTGACCCCCCACTCAGAGCCCGTGGAACAGCAGCATCCAGCTGAGGTCTGTCCAAATTCCTGATACACAGAATCCCAGGGTATAATAAAATGGTGGTAGTTTAAAGCCAACGAATTTTGCGATCGTTTGTAACACAGCAGTAGATAACCACGATAAGAGGCATGGCTGAAGAGCAGCGTATAAATATATTTTTATAAATCTGCCATAATTTCCCTTTAATTTACTTCATAATTTTAGGGCTGCCTTCTGCTCTTTTTGGTGAGCACTTTAGCTTTAAGAATTGTTGTCCCTGAAGCCCCTCTGCGAAGCAGCTAATGACCTGGAAACATAAGCTTACAGTTCACGTAGGAGTTTCATACTTAAGCACTAGAAGGAATAATTTTTTATTAAAAATGATGCAAACACAAATCTTCCTCTTCTCTCCTGTTCCCGTTCCCATTTTATCTACTAAGTAAAGCATTTGCAGTACTATGTTTTATAGCTAGGACACATTTTTTTGGGGGGGTACTTTTTTTTTAAATTTCAAATATGAGAGAAACCTTCCCCAAAGTGGCCGCATTCCAAGCTCCGTCCACCTAACGCTGCCTGCGCAGAGTGGGTGAAGCTATTTGCGGGTCTGTAAAGCGCTGGGGATCCTCGTGGGTAAAATGCAGTGTTTGAATTATAAGACCATTATCATTAACGATTGGCAGGAGGCGCCCCTCTTTCTTCTGGAGGGACTGCAGGCTTGGAGCCTGTCTCCTTTAACGCCCTGCTGACCTCACCTGGCCGGAGGCTCGTTTGAGAGGGAGCCCGGCCCCTGAGGGCCCAGCCTCCCTTCGCTGCTCCGAGCAGCAGGGACATGGTCTAAGTGGAGAAATGAAATTCTTTTGCCAGGAAAACCAGTAGGGCAGTTGGTGGTCGTTACCCAGAATATTGCTTCAGGGGAATTAAATTCGAGAAATGTCGTACAAGGAAAAAGAGGTACATTTAGGTCAGCTTGAGTCATCGGCTTAACCAGTCTATGCACATCCCCCAGGCCTTCAGTACAACATGGATGAGCCACATAGGACTGAGCGTACAGAGCCACAGAATATAAATCAGCTTTTAGTTCTCTAGTGAAATGATAATCACTGCAGAGCACAGACTGCATCTTATGAGCTAGGCACCGTTATACCTTTTCTCATTTAATTGTAATAGTAGTTCTGTAAATTGGTACATATCATTCCTTATATAGATGGGGAAACTGAGGCTGAGAGGTCGAATAATCTGTCTAGAACTACATGGCTAAGAAATGACACAAGTAGGATTCAACCATTTTCTGCTACATAAGTGGCTGCTCTTTGCACACTTCTTTACTAAATTGATAATGCATGCTTTAAATTTAGATTCACCCCCCCACCCAAAAAAAAGAAGAAGCAAATAAACAATACCAGGAATAAAAGCATTGGAAGAAAAATATTTTTTGACAGTGAGGATTCTAAAATGGTTATTTACCAGAAAAAAAGATAGTGATCAGAAGCTGAAATAAATCCTTGAAAATCCCAGGAGCAGCACAGCAAGAACATACACTAGCAGAGTTTGTACTGTGTCCGGGACCTTCAAAGCACTTACATGTTAACTCACTTCACCCTCTACAACTACTCCACGAAGCGGATATTCCTGATATCCCCATCTTACCAGCGAGGAAACTGAAGCACTAGGGTTTATGGAATTTGCCCACGTACACAGCGTTTGACAGCAAAGCTGGGTTTTAAGTCAGGAGACCTGGCCCCAGAGTCTACCCTTTAAGTCGAGCTGGAGCCCTGGTTGGCCGCTTTCTAGGTTTTTGACCCCAGAGAAGACACTTCACCATTCAGAGCTGAAGTTTCCTCTTCTGTGCAGTGGGGATGATAATGCTGACTTAGAAAATGTCTAGGAGTTAAACATCTGATGCGCACACCCCCGGCGCCATGCCTGGTCCATCAGAGGTTCTTAATGAACCTTGGTTCCTTCCAGATTCCTGGTTACCTCCTGTCTCGCCCCTTCCGGCTCTTTCCTCTCCCACAGACTCGCCCAGGGGTTCACCAGTGGCCACCTCCTGGGCTTCGGGGGGTTTGCATCCACGAGGACATTGGGCCTGGTCCCCTGCCTCCCAGCCGGGGGTGGGGCCGAGAGCAGGGAGGGCCAGCGCTGCCCACCCTTCCCCTTCATCTGAGGTCATTTCGGCACGAAGTCTGGTGGAGGCCCTGGGGTGAGAAAATATCTGTAGCTCCAAAGATCAAAATGAGCCCGCTGGAGAGCTCAAGCAGGTCCCTGCAGGAAACGCTGGTACCAGAACTGGGGCTGTTTCCAAGACCGTCGATCTGGTGGCAACGCCATTGTCGTGAGCCCCCCTTTGGGTTTGGTCTGCGCTAGGCCCGTAGAACCAGAGCTGAAGAATCATCAGCTGGGCTGGCACAGGCCTGCCTTCTTTCATGTCCCCCTTGTCAACAGTTTGAAAGTGAGATGGCTAATTTTGTGCCTGACTAGAAAGGACGGATCATTTTCTCGGATGCTGCTATCAGCAGAGCCGGAGCTGGTACGCTCTCCGAGGGAGTCCCTGAACCACAGGTTACTGGCAGGCAGACAAACACTCGCTGACAGGCATTTGTGACCAACTATGAAACGCCATCTGCTGCGGTTGGGGGAGGAACGGCTCCCGCAGCCAGAGCGAGAGCCTGCGCCAGCCCTCGTCCTGCCTGAACTCGGGGCGGCCCTAAGGAAGCCCTAAAGGAAGAGCCGATGGGGCCTTTCTGGAAAGGAGGTCCCATGCGGAGCCGTATGTCTACAGATGACGGGACGTTGGTGTTTGTCTAGAAGTGAGAAGATTTGAATCCATCTTCAGATCGAAATGCGGTCTTTACCCCAGTGAACCCAGCAAAACAATATTGTGAGGTAAGTACAGTCCAGAGCGGAATAAAGTTCCCTTAGAGATTTGAGCCACATTGCACATGGACAGCAAAAGGGCAACAAAGGCTGGGCTGGTTTAAGTCTTTGATGTTTTAATTTGGGATTTAAACTCATTCTTTCGGGGGTTTTTTGTTCTTTGTTTTTGTTTTTGGTTGACAATCTCTAGAAGTTCTACTTTACAACTGAAAATGTATGTCAAGAAAAGTACAATTATTTATCATGAGCAATAGAAACATTATTCAGAAGCAAAAGCCACTTTCCTGGGAGGGAAGTTTCAGGCCCTTCAGCTGATTATTAACGTTAACAAGGCGCTCAGCCAAAGGCAGATGCCAACCCCCTCCGTCTCTGGTTGGAAGTCTGGGTTTTCATTTTTAGGAGTCTTAATAGTCCTATGTTTTCTCATGATTAAGTAATGAGAGCTGGCATCAAAGTAGCTGAAGTTCAGCTGATCTTGCATTTATCCTTATAGGTTAGGGAAGATCATAAAACAGAATGTTTTAAAGCCAAATAGACTGGCAAATGATCCTTTATATCCACACACATATAATACATGTGGCTAGATAGACACTGACATAGGCATAGAGTGAATATATGGAGGGCTGCATGTTTTCATGGCAGAGAAATGCCAGAGTTCTTATGGACTCCGCTTGAACTCAGGGAGCCGAACCCAGGGCTCAGCTGGTGGGAGGTACTCCATACAGATGAAAATATCTGAGTTCTGTCTTCTAGCTCAGGTCATTCCTTAATCGTTTTGGTTTACACGCACCAGAATGTTGGTGCTTATGTCTTTCAGAAGTTCTTAAGATGGAAAAGATCAGAGATGTGTGTCCTTGCATTTTAATCTCCTGGAGAAGCTGAAATCCAATACGCTCATGGGAAGAACCCAGTCACCCCTGAAATCTGTGGCATGGGGCACCCCAGCCTTTCTGAACCCCATTCCATCCACTAAGGCATGGGCATGGCCCATCTTGGGAATATAACACATCAGTGACTGGGGGGTCAGGAGAAAAGATTTAAATGTACTTTCACTTATGGCCATGCGATATGAAAAACAAATCTAAACATTTGTCTGTAGAATCAGGTGATGATTGGCTGTCTGCTGTCTCAAGGGGGGCGGGAAAATGGTCTGTGCACCTGCCACCTAATTCAGTTTAAAACCTGACACATTTACCAAGAGTGGGCTGGCATAATGAAGTTCATTCAGGCTGTCAGCCGAGTCAATAACTTATCCGCAACTGCTTTTGTTTCAGCAGCGGCAGCGCCTCTGATCAGGCTGAGATACTTATTCAAGTAAAATTTATTTTCAATTGCCGGCCATAATGCCACAGGCACAAGCCTGGCTTTGACAGGACTTTTTGCTCAAGGCTACGCTATTGTTAAAGTTTGTGTCCATTGTCTGGGGGCTTTGATCTGTCAAAGCTGCTTAACAAGCTGGTTAAAAACTGTTTCAGATAACAGGTGTGTCCTTTGAGGGCACAGGCACATTTTTCAGCTCCTTTAAAAGACTGGTTTGAGGACTGACTAAAATTTACAAGCTGGTTGGTGGTGATATATGTAAACCACTTTTAAAACAAGAAACTGGGATTTCATGTCTTTACTTGCTTGGATTTCTGCAACAAGCAACCTTTTAGGATGAGAGATTTAAGAGACGTGGGGTTTTTTGTTGCTATTGTTTTTTGTTTTTTAATCAAGTTAAGTGTTAAATTGTTTGTATGTAGATTTGTGTGGAATTAGGGCCAAAGTTCAGTGGGTCCCCAGAAAGGCAGAATGTGTAGGCAATGGTCTGCCAATTAAATACATAGAGCTGGAAAGCCCTGGAGTCTCCACACATCCAGAAAGGGCAGCCTGATGGCAAAAGGTGACAGGCAAGCTAGAAAGATATTCCAATGTCTTTGAAATGAAGTTTTACAAAGGTTTTCTTTGGGAGCCAAGTTATTTCTTCCTACTAGCTTCTGTTAACGCCCTCATGTTTTTCTTCCAGGAAATACGCTCTCAACTGCCCCTTTGCAAGTCAATCAGAAACTCTTCTACCATATCAGTAATTTTGTTTTGGCTGAAGATTAACGGGGTTAAAAATAGGTGGGGCTGGAGCTAGGGCACGATTGGGTCATATCTACATAAAGCTGCCTCAAGGGCTGCAAACCCTCTTTGGGAGAAAGCAGAAATTAGAGCCAAATCTTACCTCTGCTCGCAAACCTTTGGCAAAATGTCTTCCACCAAACACCAGACTTTCCAGATGTCTCTTTAACTGGCCCAGAAATAGGACGGGTAAAATCAAAGAACCCAACAGTATCTTTTTTAGTCCCAAATCCTCTCTGAAGACAGGAATCTACAAAATTTACATAAAATAATTATGTGCATTAGTTTTCCTCTTAAAGTGTTAAATCTGGATGCAGCTACTAAGACCTAGAAGACGTTTCTTTAAAGGTTTCCACAGAGGAGTTTTAAAAAGGAATGAAGCAGGAAATGTATATATTTTCAAAAATCTCTTTTTAAACCCTTTTTTAAAAAAAATTCCCCACACACCCCAAAGCAAAGCAAAACAAAACAAAATAAAGCAGAAGGAGCCCAGTTCATGGCCTAGAAAGTCCTTACAAATATAAAGATTTAATATGTTATAGAGATAGATGTTCAATCAGTGGGAAAGGCAAGGAAGAACCAATAAATCATTTGGGGAAGTGTGCTTAGTTATGGAGGGAAAAAGTCCGTTTTGGCCCTTTCCCTCTACCACACATGGATAGAATTCCCCAGGGAGGAACTAGCTCACACATGAGTGGCGGTTGCTTGAATTTGGACAAGGTAGATGCTTCTTTAAGCCTCATCTACACAGTCATATTCATAAAATGAGGAATATTATTATAGTTACTTCAAGAGAGTGTTTTGAGGATTTAATATGATAATTTTTATAAAGTAAGTTTGGCCCTGGTTTATTATCCAGTTATGTTATGTAATTATCAATATAAAAGATCAATGAATATCAATTTTCTGAGGAAAAGGTAGCCTTGCCAAAAAACATGAAAGCAATCAGAAATCAATGGATTCATGAATATAACTACATAAAAATATAAATCTTCCATGCATTAAAGAAATCAAAATTAAAAGGCAAATGACAAGCTAGAAAAGACATTTTTAAGAAAAAATTTACTACCTTTTATATAGAGATCTCATAGATTAATTAGTAAACTATGGTTTCAACAGATAATTTGGTAAAACCAATTCCTTTAAAAGAAAACACAATTTTTAGATAAACACAACCCAGATCATAAGCTCTGGAAGGCCCAGGGACTTTGTTGATATTGTTTACGGCAGTATCCTAGACACTAGGACAGAAGCTAACACACAACAATGCCAAAAAAAAAAAATCTTCCATACTTACTGGAAAAATGTTCCTTTTTCACTATCAAAGAACTACACTTTTAAACAAAGGTGATAAGAAAATAATCCTAGGTACAAAAAAAGCAGTATATACTCAATTGTTTTTATTCAAGCTGATTTATAGTGGTGAAACACTGGAAAAAGACTAAGTGGACAAATATAGAGAAATATAGAGAAAAGCCATCTCATCAGAGGAAAAAGAGAAAGCAAAATTTCCTCCTTCCAACATTCATTTTAATGAGAAACGAAAAATTGTTCTGATTCAAACATTCTGTTTAAATTTCTATAAGCCTAAAGGTATAAAATACTGCAGGGACCACTTTTCCAAAGAATTAGATTTAGAGTTAAAAAAAAAGAAAAAAATGAGTTATCAGGCATTCAATAGCAATTTGATTTCTAATCTTTTCCTATCCCAAGAGGAAGTCAGAACTGTTGCTTACACCCGCTCAGAGATAAGGAGCTTAGGGGGTTTTCCTCCAGGGCCTCCCCCTCCTGTGCTCATTCCTCTCCACTCCTCTAACAATCCACACCAAAAAAATAAAAAAGAAAAGAGAAAAAGCTTTCATTTGTATCAGACAAGGGCATCTGCATCAGTTCACAGAAAAGGAAGCAGGTCCACAGAAGTCGGAAGGGAACGGCTAGCAGGGTGGTCAGTGAGTGCCCTCCCCTCAAGTCCTCTTCCTGATCGTCCTCCTGAAGGGTCAGTGGACCAAGACTGAGGCATCCTGGGGGCCGAGTGATGGTGGGGAGGTCTCTGGGGACCCGAGACATCGCACAGAGCTGTGCCAACTGGGCCTTGGGCCAAGGAGGCTTTGAAGCTCCCACGTGGTGATGGAAAATTTTGGGAATGTATAGTGGTAATGGTAGCACAACATTGTGAATGTAATTAACAGCACTGAATTATATATTTGAATGTGGTTGAAAGGGGGAAATTCTAATTTGTATATATGTTACTAAAGTAAAAAGTTAAAAAAAAAAAAAAAAGCATAGGACTGTACAACACAAACCATGAACCCTAATATGTAAACCATGGACCGTAGTCAATAGTAAAATTGTAATAATATCCTTTCATTGATTATACTACTGTTATTAGCAGGGGAGATTTATGGGAATGCTGTATTTTCTCCATGATTTTCCTGTAACCCTACAACTTCTCTAAGAAAAGTAGAGGACATTAGTGAGATATAGATCACTTGGGAACAGCAGCTTTGAGTGACAGCCCAGGGCTCAAATGTCAGTTGTACTCTTTATTGCTAAGCCTTTGCTGAGTTACTTAGGCTCCCCTGCCCTCATTTCCTCACCTGTAGAAAGCAGCTGCTACTACTAGTTGCCAAATTATTGAGAATTAAGTGAAATTATTATGTGCGTTATTCACTAAAAGGCAGCTACTATTAACACAGCACTCAGCAGTGGCGTGATCAGGGTGATAAGTCAACTGTTCTTCTATGTCAAATGAGTCTTTTTCCTCCAAAGCAGAATCCATGAAAACATAGAAGAGATATTTAACAAAAGTGAATCCTTCAATGAGCAAATTAATTAATGATGTGCTATAAAGATTAATTATGAAAAACTTCAAACCTCTAAACACATGTTACAAGAGTGGTGCAATGAATACCCACAAACCACTCACTGAGATTCACCAGTTGTTACTGTTTTGCAGCAATTGTTCTCCCTTTCCTTCTGTGGCAGTTTAATATAGTTATGAATTCCAAAAATAGATATGGATTATGCTTATAAACTGGTCTGTTCCTCTGGGCGTGATTAAATTATGATTAGGGATTTGACTGGGCCATGTCAGCAGGGCGTTGAGCCCTGCCCTTTGGTGGGTGGGGAATCAAAGATAAAAGACATGGCAAAGGACAGAGTTGGAGATTTGATGCTGGAGCCTGGGGAAGTAAGCACACGGAGGAGCCTGGTTGTGAGGAAGGAGAGACGGTCCCAGGAAGAGACGAGCCGTTCGCCTGATAGCCTACAGCTGGCCTTGTGGAGAGAAGCAAGCCTAAGCCTGGAGAGACGCAAGCCCTGGGAAGAGAGGA
This sequence comes from Cabassous unicinctus, assembly GCA_029593785.1. NCBI lineage: Eukaryota > Metazoa > Chordata > Mammalia > Cingulata > Chlamyphoridae > Cabassous > Cabassous unicinctus. The sequence goes on along the minus strand of JAQZBX010040974.1, from coordinate 6,975 downwards.
GCCCAGGAAGCCGGAACCCTGGCAGACGTCGGCAGCCATCTTGCTCCAACACGTGGCCATAGACTTTGGTGAGGGAAGTAACTTACGCTTTGTGGCCTGGTAGCTGTAAGCTTCTACCCCAAATAAATACCCTTTTATAAATGCTAACAGATTTCTGGTAATTTGCATCGTTACCCCTTTGGCTGACTAACACACCTACCCTCTCTCTCTCTCTTTCTCTCAGTCCCTCTCTGTGTGTTTGTATGTGATGAACAATTTGAGATTTAGTCTCAGGTACCAAAATACTTCACCCCTAAAATCTTTGCACATGTCTGCTAAGAACAAGGACTTTCTCTTACATAAACCCAGTGCAATTATCCCACATTATCTATGTATTTAACACAGATACAGATCTACTATATAATATACAGTCCATAATATTCATTATGCCCCAATAATCTGCAAAGCTTTTCACAGTGAGCCCTAACAACCAGGCAAATGTCTGGCTTCATATTTTTTGATACTCTTGCAATACTCCAGCCAAGTTGCTCCTTTGATGATACATGTTTCAAAGACTTGGTCTTAGACTGAGCCCAAGTTTGAAAAGACAAGAGACACTGCCAAAGATACGAGGGGGAAATGATCTGATTAAGCTATAAAGTCATTTTCTGCCCATACAGGTGTCTAAAGGCACATGTGATGAAAGTCCTTATTCCAATGTAGCTACAGTTTGTTAAACAGAAATGATTCCATCCAGACTTAAACATCTGATTCCAGCTTTGTGGTTATATATTGTATGGTCATGAACTCTAATAGTTAGAAGGGAAAATACAGTTCATCTTATGCAATGACCCATCCAAAGCTTGAATCTCCTTTATAAGAGTCCTAATTCAATCGTTCACAAAATGTTTATTAAACACCTATTATGTTCCAGACAATATGTTGGGAGAAAAGAACCGATATGGCTTCACCCATGGGGTTCAAAACCCAGTGGGAGATGGAGACAAGAAAATGGTTCCAGGGAAGTGGGTGTGGCTCAATGAATAGAGCTCCCGTTTACCATATGGGAGGCCCCGGTTCGCTTCCCGGGGGCCTCCTTGTGAGGGCAGGCTGGCCAGCGCACGCGGCGCGGTGGACTGATGCAGCAAGACCTTACAGCAGGAAGCGGGTGTGGCTCAATCGATAGAGCCCCCGTTTACCATGCGGGAGGCCCCGGGTTTGCTTCCCAGGGCCTCCTTGTGAGAGCAGACGGCCCCACGTGGCGCGGTGGGCTGATGCAGCAAGACCTCACAGCAAGGGGGAGATAAGCAGACACGGAAGAAACACGCAGCGAATGGACACAGTAAAAACACAAGCAGCAAGGGGGGCGATAAATAAATAAATAAATAAATAAATCTTTAAAAAAAAAAAAAAAAGAAAATGTTTCCAGTTGGTAAGTGCTGTGACGGGGAAGCATGTTGGAATATGGGTATTGATGAGATGGGTAATTACCACTCTCCCAGGCTTGGAAATTGAAGGGAGACCTAAAATGGTTTGGGAGGTTGAATTATGTTCCCTGTAGCAGTTTGGCATTATTTATGAATTCTAAAATAGATATTGGATTATGCTTGTAAACTGGTCTGTTCCTCTGGATGTGATTAAATTATGATTAGGGCTTTGATTGGGCTACTTCAGTAGGGCATTGAGTCCCCGCCCCTTGTTAAAAATATCAGCACTGTCCTTTTTTAAAGTAAATATTCTAGTTGGCCTAGAATATATTTAGTTTGGAATTGAACCTGATCATTCTATAAAAAAGTAAAATTCTTCCTCCTTGGACTCATTTTACCAGATAATAAGACATAATCTAAATCACAGAAATAATCTATTGGTACTAGAATAGAAGTAGACTAATACACCAATGGTTCAGAAACAGACCCATGAATATAGAGAAACTGGGGATATGATAAAAGTGGCAGGTTGTGTTGAGAAAATTGCGGTGCCATGTAGAGAAAAATAAAATAAATCAAGTTGACCCCTATTGCACACCTTATGAAATAGACTCAGGATAGATTAAAGAGCTTAAGATGAATGGTAAAATATAACTAATAGAAGAAAATGAGTAAGAATAATTTGTGTCCTTGCATGATAATGAATATCTTAAACAAGATGTGAAAATTACCAACCATAAGGCAAAAAATTAGTGGATCCCTAGTGAATGAAGGATACCTCATACAACACAAACTTAGACAGATATCAGGCTGGGAAAAGAGAGTTTTATATCTAAAATTTATAATATCTAAAATATAAAAAGAACTCCTACAAAACAAAAACAAAAAGCCAGGTAACCCGATAGAAAAATGAGCAAAGGATATTAGTTATATATCCCAGAGGAATTCTTAGAACTAACAGGAGGCAAATAGCTATACATGGAGAGATATAGATGTATGTCTTTATATAGATGCATATAAAGAGTTGAATATATGTATTCAAATGTTCAGTGTCATGTTATCCTAGCAGGTGCTGGAGACAAGCCATGTCCATCACTAGGGAAATGGAATGAAATGTGATGGACACACAGCATGGAGTACTGTACTAAAGGAAACAAGATGAATAACAACAAAAAAGGTGGGTGGACCTTAAAACATAATGCTGAGTGATTAGAGAAGCATAGAGATCACTTCTCTCCCAGAAAAAATAGCTAGAGGACAGACAGAGACTGTCAGGAGGGCTGCTCTGGGGATCAGGACACCAGGGGAAGGCGAGAAAGCACCTGGAAGAGAGAGGGGTGGAAGAAAGGAGACTCAGCTGGCTGAAAATCCCCTGAGTAAACTACAAAAGCAGCAACAGGTGCCCTTTCCCCAACCTCTGGAGCAAATATCAGTCTGACTGCAGACTGAAGGGGCTACAGGGGTCCTCTTCCCCAAGGAAAGGGGAGAGGAAGGGACACAGCCTACAGCAAAATCAGATTTTGGCCAGTGAACTTTGCTGCACTGCAGGGGTCACACACTTCCAGGCCAGTGGGGCCACGACATTGTTAGCCCTGAAAGCTGGCAGGGAGCTAGAGATAATTTGCCTTCTCAAACATCCACCTGACTGCCCCAGGCTGGCTACTGAAGAGGCAGAGGGAGGGTGTGGCCAGCCACGGGTGGAGAACAGCTTCTGAGAAAGTTTGTGAGGCTTGGCCAGCCCTGAGGACTTGACTTCTGCACCACCCACCAGCCTGAGGACTTATATTGAATGCATTCCCCCCAGCACCTGGGGGCTGAGCTGAGAGCACTATCCAAGAGTGCCATCTGCTGGCCAGAATATAAAAGGGCATGAAAAAGAGAAAAAATTAAATAAATAAAACACGCAAGCAGGTGCCTTTATTGCCACTCTCTCCAAGGCCCATGGAAACTGGCTTGCACCCCATTACTTGAGTCCTTACCCCTGGTTTGTGCAGTTAAATAGGGGCAATCTTAAATATCTAGAGCAAATTGAACCAATAGTCAAAGACCAGTGGTAGCACATAGCTACTTAAGATTAAATACCTAGGCAAGAGAGAGAAACTGAACATAAGCATCAGAATCAGATGCTTAGACATCAGCAAAAAATTAGAAGCCATACAAAGAAAAAGGAAGATATGATTCAAAGGAACAAATCAAAGCTCCAGGACACAGGACTTGAAACAGCTAATCAATGAGGTTGATATAAATCTCCTAAATCAATCATGGAGTTGAAGGACAGCATGGCTAAAGAAATAAAAGACTTTAAGAAGACACCGACTAAACACAATGAAAAATTTGAAATCTTGGATAGAAAAATAACAGAGCTTATGGGAATGAAAGACACAATAAATGAGATTAAAAATACAATAGAGAGAAGCAGATGTGGCTCAAGTGATTGAGCACCCACCTACCACATGGGAGGTCCCAAGTTCGATTCCCAGTGCATCCTAAAGAAGACGAGCAAGACAGTGAGCTGATGCAACAAGATGATGCAACAAGAGATACAAGGAGGAAAACATAATGAGATACAACAAAACAGGGACCAAAGGCAGTTCAAGAGATTAGGTGCCTCCCTCCCACATGGGAGTTCCCAGGTTCAGTTCCCGGTGCCTCCTAAAAGGAAGACAAGCACACAACAAACAGACACAGCAAATGCAAACAATGAGGGGGTAGGGTGAAATAAATAAATAAATAAATAAATAACATCTTTTTAAAAATGCAATAGAGGCACACGAGCAGATTTGAAATCATGGAAGAAAGAATCAGCAGTATAGAGGAAGGAACAACTGAAAATGAACAGAAAGAAGAACAGAGAAAGAAAAGAATGGAAAAAATTCAAAAGGGAGTTGAATGATAATACTAAGCACACCAATATACATGTTATGGGAGTTCCAGAAGGAAAAGAGAATGGAAAATGGGCAAAAGAATATTTGAGGAAATAATGGCCTAAAATTTCCCAACTCTCATGAAAGACATGAATATATATGTCCAGGAAGCATAGCATACTCTAATTAGAATAAATCCAAATAGACCTACTCCAAGATACATAATACAGAATGCCAAATGCCAAAGATAAAGAGAAAATTCTGAAAGCAGTAAGGAAAAAGTGAAACAGCACATACAAGGGACCTCCAATAAAACTTAGTGTGTATTTCTCTTCAGAAACCATAGAGGCAAGAAGGCAGTGGCATGATATAATTAAGACACTGAAAGAGAAAAACTGCCAGCCAAGAATTCTTTATCTGACAAAACTGTCTTTCAAATATGGTGGTAAACTTAAAATATTCATAAATAAAAAGAAACTAAAACAGTTCATAAACAAGAATCCAACTCTGCAGGAAACGCTAAAGGGAATTCTGCAGCCAGAAAAGAAAAGACACGTGAGAGAGGCTTGGGGGAGAGTGTAGAAGTGAAGACTGGTTGAGGGCAAGAATAAAAGCAGGGAGACTACTTGGAGACTGCTGCGATAGTCCAGGCAGTTCTGGGAAGATGGTAGACTGGTAAGACATGGGAATCTCTTCTCCTCCAGAAAAATAGCTAGAGGACAGGCTGAAACAGCCCTGAAAAAGACAGCAGGCAAAGGCTGGACACCACCCAGAGGAGAGAGGGACAAAGGAGGGAAATTGGGACCACAGAACCGTGAGTTGAAACAAGTGGCTTCTGCTGCTGGCACCCTCCCCCACACTAAAGACACGTTAGAATTCTCAGACCTCTGGGCCTGCTACTACAGACAAAGGGGGGCTCCAGGGAGCTACCACCATAGGAAAGGGGAGAGAGAGGGATACAGCCTAAGGCAGACTCAACTTCTGACCCACAAATTTGGTCTGCTGTGTCCCACGAGCCCTTCCAGGCCAGGTGAGACCACACAGTGGTTTGCCCTGGGAGCTGGTGAAGGACTGGAGAAATCCGACCCTCGCAATCTCCCTCTCTTCTAGCAGGGACTAATTGTTGAGGACACTCCAAGAAAGGGGAGAAAGAGGGACACAGCCTAAGGCTGGCTCAGCTTTTGACTCACAAATTTGGTCTGCTGTGTCCCAAGAGCCCTTCCAGGCTGGGTGGGGCTGCGCCACTGTTTGCCTTGGAGCCTGCAAGGAGCTAAAGATATACAAATCTCCCAATCTCCTCCTCTACTAACAGGGACTTATTGTTAAGGACTCAAAGAGGAGTGGAAATATTTCATAGCCAGGAAAAGGGAGGGGGCTGCCAGAGAAGGCTGAAGAACTGTTTCAGAGAAAGTTTGAATTACAAGCCTCATAGCCTCCAGACAGGAAGCTCTATCACATTGATCTGGTCTGTGCTGCAACAAATACACTCTGACCAGGCATTGAACTGAGAGCTGCCAAAGAGTGCCGTCTCCTGGCAGATCAACAAAGTGCATGCCAAAAAATTAAAAATAAGTAAGAGAGGCTTTTTCTGGCCTCTATACCCTCCCTGCCCAAGGCCCTAAGAAGTGGCTCTACAACCAATTACTGGGTCCAGTGCCCAATTTTGAGCAACCAGTAGGACAATCCTAACAATTCAGGTTGAGCTAAAAATCAAAGAGCAGTGGTAACTCACAGCCTCCTGCCACTAAATCCCTACAAAAGAGAAAGAAATTGAGTATCTGAGTAAACTACATCCTAATCAGATGCCTAGATATCAGCAAAAAATTACGACCCATAATAAGAAAATAGAAGGCATGACCCAAGAAAAGGAATACATCAAAGCCCCAGAAGAGATGCAGAATTTGAGAGAATTAATCAGTGAGATGTGCACACATTTCCAAAATCAAATTAATGAGTTGAAAGACAACATAGTTAAAGAGATAAATGACATTAAGAAGACATTGAGTGAATGCAAAGAAGAATTTGAAACCCTGAACAGAAAAGTAACAGAACTCATGGGAATGAAAGACACAATAGATGAGATAAAAAACACATTTGAGGCATACAACAGCAGACTTGAAATGATAGAAGAAAGAATAAGTGATACTGAAAACAGAACAGCTAAAATTGAAGAGAGAAAAGAATAGAGAGAGAAAATGATGGAAAAAAATGAGCAGGGATTCAGAGAGTTGAATGACAACACAAAATACAACAACATACATGTCATGGGAGTTCCAGAAGGAGAAGAGAAGGGAAAAGGGCCAGAAAGAGTACTTGAGGAAACAGTAGCTGAAAATTTCCCAACTCTCACAAAAAAATGAGCTTATATAACCAAGAAGTACACCATACCCCAATCAGAATAAATCCAAATAGACCTACTCCAAGACAGATACTACTCAGAATGTCAAATGTCAAAGATAAAGAGAAAATTCTCAGAGCAGCAAGGAAGAAGCAAACCAGCACATACAAGGGACGTCCAGTAAGACTTAGTGCAGATTTCTCTTCAGAAACCATGGAGGCAAGAAGACAGTGGTATGATACAATCAGGAAACTGAAAGAGAAAAACAGCCAGCCAAGAATTCTTTATCCAGCAAAACTGTCCTTCAAATATGAAGGTGAATATAAAATATTCACAAACAAACAGAAACTAAAAGAGTTTGCAAAAA
>JAQZBX010040973.1:0-13850 GCA_029593785.1 Cabassous unicinctus | reverse complement strand
CAACTCTCCTAAATCACTTCAATGTATTTAAAGAAAATATGGCTAAAGGAAAAAAGATATTAAGAAGACACTGGGAGAGCATAAAGAACATTTTGAAAGCCTGCAAAAAAAAGTAACAGATCTTATGGGAATGAAAGACAGGATGGATAAGATTAAAAATACATTAAAGGCACATTTGAATTACTTGAGGACAGAATTAGTGATTTCAAAGATGGAACAAACTGAAAAAGACAGGAAAACAGAAAGTGAAAAAATGGAGGAAATTATAACAAAACCTCCCAACCCTTATGAAGGATATAAATATCAATATCCAAGAAGGACAACACACCTCAAACAGAATAAATCCAAACAGTGCCACCCAAAGACAATTACTATTCAGAATGACAAATATCAGAGAGAGAGGATTCTGAAAGAAGCAAGAGAAAAACAAAGCAACATATACAAGGGAAACTCAATAAGATTAAGTGCTGACCACTCATCAGAAACCATGGAGGAGAGAAGAAAATGGTATGATGTATTTAAGGTATTAAAAGGGAAAAACTGCCAGCCAAGAATTCTGTATCTGGGAAAGATGTCCTTCAAAAATTAGGGTGTGTTCAAAGTCTTCAGAGACAAACAAATCTGAGAGAATATGTTACTAAAAGACCAGATTTTCAAGAGATACTAAAGGGAGTGCTGCAGTCTGAAAGGAAAAACAAGGGTGAGAGATTTGGAGAAGAGTTTAGAAATGAAGATTATTAGGAAGGGCAAACTAAAGGTAAGAAGACAAACAATAGAACAAGATGACAACAGAGAGCCAAAGGACAAAATGGATGAACTAAGTAATGCCTTTACAGTAATAACATTGAATGTTAATGGATTGAACTCTCCAATCAAAAGACAGAGACTGATAGAATGGATAAAAAATATGAGCCGTCTACATGTTGTCTACATGAGACCACCTCACACGTAAGGACACAATCAGGTTAAAAGTGAAAAGGTATCCATGCAAATAGTAATCAAAAAAGAGCTTTTGAGTCATGATACTAAGAGTGGACAAAATAGATTTCAAATGCAAAGCTGTTGCAAAGGATGATATTATATATTAATAAAAGGCAACTCACCCAGAAGAAATGACTATACTAAATATTTATGCACCTAACCTGAATGACCCAAATACATGAGGCACACACTGTCAAAACTGAAGGGAGAAATACATGTCTCTGCAATAATAGTTGGAGACTTCAATATATCACTCTCAGTATCAGATAGAACATCTGGACAGAGGATAAATAAAGAAACAGAAAGATGGAATAATATGATAAATGAACTGGACCTAACAGACATCTATAGAGCATTGCAACCCAAAACAGCAGGATATACTTTCTTTTCATGTGCTCATGGATCCTTCTGCAAGATAGACCATATGTAGGGTCACAAGACAAGTCTTAATAAATTTTAAAAGATTGAAATTATACAAAGCACTTTCTCTGATCATAGCAGAATGAAGCTGGAAATCAATAAAGAATGGAAAAAGGGAAAATTCATAAATATATGGATTAAACAACACACCCTTAAATAATCAGTGGATTAAAGAAGAAATTGCAAGAGAATTCAGCAACTATCTTAAGACAAATGAAAATGAGAACACAACATATCAAAAGCTATGGGACACCACAAAGGCAGTGCTGAGAGGGAAATTTATAGCCCTCAATGCTTACATGAAAAAAGAAGAAAGAGCTAAAATTGAAGATCCAACTGCACACCTGCAAGAACTAGAAAAAGAACAGCAAACTAATCCCAAACTAGGCCAAAGGAAAGAAATAGTAAGGATCAGAGCAGAAATAAATGAAATTAAGAACAAAAAAACAATAGCGAGAGTTAACAAAACCACAAGTTAGTTCTTTGAAAAGATCAACAAAATTGACAAACCCTTAGCTAGACAAAGAAAAAAAGAGAGAAGTTGCAAATAAAACCAGAAATAAGAGGGGGGACATTACCACTGACTCCACAAAATAAGACAGATCATAAGAGGATACTGTAAACAACTGTATGCCAAAAAACTAGACAATGTAGAGGAGATGGACAAATTCCTAGAAACACACAAACCACCTACACTAACCAAGAAGAAATATAAGATCTCATCAAACCAATGACAGGTGAAGAGATCGAAATAGTCATCAAAAACCTCCCAAGATGTAAAGCCCAGGACAAGATCACAGGTGAATTTTACCAATCATTCAAAGATGATCTAATACCAATCTTTATCAAGCTCTTCAAAAAAATTGACAAGAAGGAATGCTACCAAATTCATTCTATGAAGCCAACATCACCCTAACACCAAAACCAGATAAAGATATTACAAAAAAAGAAAATTACAGACCAATATCTCTATTGAATATGGATGCTAAATTGTCAACAAAATACTTGCAAACAGAATCCAAAAGCACATTAAAAGAATTATATACCACAATCAAGTGGGTTTTATCCCAGGTATGCAAAGGTGGTTCAACACAAGAAAATCAATTAGTGCAATAAACTACATTGATAAATTGAAGAAGAAAAATCACACAATCCTCTCAATTGATGCAGAAAAGGCATTTGACAAAATACAGCACTTTTTCTTTATAAAAAACACTCCAAAAAATAGGAATAGAAGGAAGCTTTCTCAATATGGTAAAGTACATATATGAAAAACCTACAGCTAGCATTGCACTCAACAGTGAAACACTGAAAGCTTTCCCACTGAGCTCAGGAACAAGACAAGGATGCCCAGATTCACTACTGTTATTCAACATTGTGCTAGAAGTTCTAGCTAGGGCAATTAGGCAAGAAAAAGAAATAAAAGGCAAGGAAATAGGAAAAGAAGAAGTAAAAATTTCACTATTCACTGATGATATGATCCTATATCTAGAATCTCCTGAAAAATCCACAAAAAAGTACTAGAACTAATAGACTAGTTCAGCAAAGTGGTGGGATGCAAGATTAATACACAAAAATCAAGAGTGTTTCTACACACTACTGATGTGCAATCTGAGGAGAATGTCAGAAAAAAATTCCATTTTTGATAGCAACTAAAACAATCAAATATTTAGGGATAAAGTTAACCAAGGACATAAAGGATCTGTACTCAGAAAACTAAAAGACATTGCTAAAAGAAAATGTAGAAGACTTTAATAAATGGTAGGACATTCCATGTTCATGGATTAGAAGACTAAATATTGTTAAGACATCAATTCTACCCGATTTGATTTGCAAAGTCAATGCAATCCCAATAGCAATCACAACAGCCTTTTTTGCAGAAGTGGAAAAACCAATTATCAAATTTATTTGGAGAGATAAGGGGCCCCAAATAGCCAAAAATTTCTTTAAAAAGAACAAAGTTGGAAGACTGTCATTTCCTGACGTAAAGCACATTACTTAGCTACAGTGGTAAAAACAGCATGGTACTGGCATAAAGACCAACAGATTGACCAACGGAACTGAACTGAAAACTCAGAAATAGACCCTCACATTTACAATCAAGTGATTTTTGACAAGGCTGTTAAGCTCACCCACTTGGGCCAGAACAGTCTATTCAACAAATGGTGCTGGGAGAACTGGATATCCATATCCAAAAGAAAGAAAGAAAGAAGACCCTTATCTCAAACCTTATACAAAAATTAACTCGAAATTGATCAAGGACCTAAATATAAAAGTGACAACAATAAAAATCCTACAAGAAAATGTATTAAAACATCTTTAAGATCTTATGGTAGGTGGTCATTTCTTAAACCTTACACCCAAAGCACGAGCAACAAAAGAAAAAATAGATAAATGGGACCCCTTAAAATTAAACACTTTTTCACCTCAAAGGATTTGTCAGAAAGGTGAAAAAGCAGCCAACTCAATGGGAGAAAATATTTGGCAATCACATATCTGACAAGGATTTAATATCCATGATATATAAAGAGATCATACAACACAAGAATAAAAAGACAAACTACCCAATTAAAAAATGGGCAAAAGGCTTGAAAAGACAATTGTCCAAAGAAGAAATACTGATGGCAAAGAAACAAATTAAAAAATGTTCAACATCACTAGTGGTCAGGGAAATGCAAATCAAAACTACAATGACATATCATTTCACACCTATTAGAATGGCCGTTATTAAAAAGTCAGGAAACTGTACATGTTGGAGAGGATGTGGAGAGATAGGAATGCTTATTCACTGTTGGTGGTGATAAGGAAAGTGCTGGGACCCTAACCCCCCTCAGCAGAAACCCACAGCTTTAGGAAAATAAACTCCCCTTGGTCCCTCTCTCCCTTCCTCCCCTTTTCTCCATGAAATCCACATCCTTAGGAAGATAAGTACTCCCGGCCTGCCCCTTTGAACTGGAATTTACAACTCTAAACAGATAATGACTCTTTTCCTCCCTAATAGACCTCTGCTTTAGGAAGATAAGCTAACCTCGCTCCTTTTGCATTTGTAACCCTGCCTGCCCACTTGCTTAGGAATTTGCCCGCTTAGACTTCCTATATAAATTTATGAAAATCAAGACATGGGGCTCAGATTTTTTTAGAGACTTGACTCTCCTCTGGACCCACGTGTAATAAAACTTTGTTCATAAGCCTTCCCTGAGTGACACTTGGGTTTTTTCATTCCATCTGCCACAACATTTGGTTCCTTTACCAGGAAAACCCAATCAAGCAGGCCCGTTGTGCCTCCAGCTTGGGGCTGACGGGCGCAGCCAACGGCAATCTCTGAGCGAACAAGGTGGTTGCCACCCATCCTCGACAGGACCTCCTTCTGAGGCGGTCCCCATGGGCCGTGTCTTCACACCCCAGCCTGACTCAGTGGGGAGGCAGACTGAACAGTGCCAGAAGACTCTGGAAAGGCAAGGCCCTGGGTGCCAAGTCCTCAGTCAGGCCCGTCTACAGACGGAAGAGGAGACTGATCACCTCCTGAAATCTTGAGTACCAAGATTCCAGAATAGGACAACCCCTGTGGGAGGGACTGAATAACCTCTGAGTGACTGTGTGAGTGAGTGAGGACAGCAGAGGCTTGCGTCTGCCGTACCAGTCTGTGACTCCACTGTGTATGCTGCAGAGCCTGCGTGGGCCCTGACCTGTTTTCCGCGGCTACATCAAACTGCATAACAGCTCACCCTAACTTTGCGTGGGTGCCTTAGCTAAGACGAGCCGAAGTTCTCACGAGAGATATGGACAGGCGGGCATCAGAGTGGCCTCGAAAGAGGCAACCTCTTCCCTTGTCTGTCTTGCACCACCGATGCAGGGTATGGGCTCATCACAGTCAAAACCTACCATCTTAAACTGCATGCTCAAGAATTTAAAGAAAGGTTTTTCCGGAGATTATGGCATCCGGATGAACTCTGGCAGCCTCTGAACCTTATGTGAAGCAGAGTGGCCCACGTTTAACGTGGACTGGCCCTCGGAAGGGACCCTGGATATAGTCAGGGTCCACGCAGTGTGCCTGGTTGTCACAGGAACTCCTGGCCACCCCGATCAGTTTCCCTACATCGACTCTTGGTTAGAGATAGCCCAGATTCTGCCTCCTTGGGCTCGATTGTGCATTGGAAAAAAGGGACAGAGCAGGGTCTTGGTTGCATAGGGAACAGGGCTCCAGAAGCCAGTCATTCATCAAGGTCCTCAGAGGAGGACCCACCATCCCCACCACCACCGCCATACGCTCCGGCTGCTCCAGCCTCTCCTCCTAGGCCGGGAGTGCAGGCAGATCTCCCAGAAACACCTCCACCTTCGGTCTCTCCTCCTAGCCCAGGAATGCAGGCAGATCTCCCAGAAACACCTACACCTTCAGTCCCTCGGGGAACATCGACCCCCTCTGAGGAAAGCCCTGGAACCCCACTAGCAAAGACGCTCTGGTCGGCACAACCTGCGTTACAGATGCCCCTCTGTGAAACACAGGGTCTGGCCCAGATCGGCGAGGATGGGATCATCCGAGCTGGGAGGCCTGTATTATACTACCAGCCCTTAACAACTACAGACCTCTTAAACTGGAAGCACCACGCCCCCCTCCTACTTAGAAAAGCCCCAGGCCCTTATTGATCCCATGGAATCCATTTTCTAAACCCATCGTCCTATGTGGGATGATTGTCACCAACTCCTCCTGACTTTGTTTAATATGGAGGAGAGACGACGGATTCTGACGAAAGCCTGAAAGTGGCTGCAGGAGCAGGCCCCTACTGGCATCTTAAACCCAGAAGATTAGGCACAAGAGGCAGCACCAGAAGCCCAACCAAATGGGGACGTCAACACTGATCAGGGACGGGCTGCACTCCAGCAATATTGGGAAGCGCTCCTCTGAGGGGTCCGAGAAGGGGCAAAACGACCCACAAACATGACAAAGACGACTTTAGTTACTCAAAAGCCCAACGAATCTCCGGGAGATTTCTATGAACGACTTTGCGAGGCCTTCAGAATCCATACCTCTTTTGACCCAGAAGCTCCGGAAAACCAGAAAATGATGAATGCCGCCTTTGTTGTGCAAGCAGCAATGGACATTAAAAGAAAGCTCCAAAAATTAAAAGTGTTTGCAGGGATGAACATCTCTCAACTCCTGGAAGTCACCAACAAAGCATTCATCAATTGAGAGGAAGCCGCTGAAAGAGAAGCCAAGAAGTGAATAAAACATCAAGCCTCCCTACTGGCAGCAGCCTTGGGAAATCCTGATCCCACCAGACAAGAAGGGCCACCTCGAAAAGGGGGGACAAGCGCCAGAAGGGTGCCTCTGACCAGAGACCAATGTGCCTACTGCAAAGAAAGTGGACACTGGAAAAAGGAGTGCCCCCAAAAGACTCAGGCACATAGAGGGAACAGCCCTAAAGGAACATACCGACCTGAGCCCCAAGGCCATCTGATCGGGCTGGCAGGGCTCAACCCTGAAAAGGGGTGACCGGGCTCACTGAAACTTGGCCTCCACAAGCCCATGGTCAAACTACAAGTCAGGGGCCAGTCATTGACTTTCAGGGTGGACACTGGTGCTGAACATTCTGTGGTCACAACCCCGTCGCCCCCTTTAGAGAAATCACTGCTAATATCATAGGAGCGACTGGAGACCAGTTAAGCCAATGGCCTTTTTGCCACTCAAGAACTTACCAGCTTGGTGGCCACGAAGTGACTCATGAATTTCTGTACCTGCCTGAATGTCCAGTTCCTCTACTTGGTAGGGACCTCTTAACCAAACTGGGAGCCCAGATTGCCTCCAAACCTGAAGGGCCAGCAAGCTTAAGCCTCGGGACCAGCCTCACTCTCCTCATCACTGTACCCCGAAGCAAAGAATGGAGACTTCATGTGGAAGAAAGTTCAGGTCAGAATCTGGAAAAGCTGCTGGAACTTTCCCCCCAGGTTTGGGTGGAAAAAACTCACCGGGAATGGCATGGAACCATGCATCCATCGTCATCAGCCTGAAGCCTGGAGCGGTCCCAGTCCGGCAGAGGCAGTATCCAACCCCCCGTGAAACGTAATTGGGCATAGCCAAACATATAGATTGCCTGAAGAAAGAAGGAATTGTAATCGAGTGCCAGTCACCCTGGAACACCCCATTATTACCAGTGAAAAAGCCAGATAGGGCCAGATATCGAGCAGTGCAGGATTTACGAGGCATTAATAATGCCACTCTCACCTTACATCAGGTTGTTCCCAACCCGTACACTTTGCTAGGACAGCTGCTGCCTGAAGCCACCTGGTTCACTTGCCTGGACCTGAAAGATGCCTTCCCCTGAGCCAGTCTCTGTTTGCCTTTGAATGGGAAAATCCCAAAACCTGGCAGAAAACTCAACTAACCTGGACCCGGCTCCCGCAAGTCTTCAAAAACTCCCCTATCCTTTTCTTGGAAGCCTTGGCAGCAGATCTGGCCACTTACCCCCAGGAAGACTGCAGGTGTGCCCTCTTGCAATATGTAGATGACCTCCTACTTGCCAGTGAGACAGAAGAGGACTGCTGGAGAGGGACCCAGACTCTTTTACAACTTCTAACACAGACTGGGTACAAAGTGTCTTGGAGAAAGGCCCAGCTCTGTAAACAGCAGGTCAAGTACCTGGGGTTTGGCATCACACAAGGGCACCAAACACTAGAACCTGAATGAAAGAAGGTGATCTGCACCATCCCTACCCCCACCACAAAAAGAAAGCTTTGTGAATTCCTTCCTTCCTGCAGGGTTCTGCTGCATCTGGGTTCCCAGGTTTGCAGCCATGGCCAAACCCCTTTATGAAGTTCTGGCAGGTCCAGAAAAAGAGGCTCTTGTCTGGGGAGAAGCTCAACAGGGGGCCTTTCAAAACATCAGAAGACAACTGCCTTGGGGCTCCCAGATGTAACTCGAAACTTTAACCTGTTCGTGCATGAAAAGAACAAAGTAGCATTGGAGCTTCTCACACAAACAGTTGGCCCCTGGCAAAGACCCATTGCTTTGGGTCTGGACTGCATAGCTGCAGGGTGGCCGTCCTGTCTGAAAGCCCTGGAAGCAACCATAACCCTCATCAAAGAAGCCGACAAATTAACTCTCGGACAGGCAATTCATGTTGTGGTGCCACACGCAGTCACTGCCCTAATGAATTCACACAGGCATTGGTGGATATTGAATCCCCGGCTCAAATATTACCAAGATTTCCTCTGTGAAAACCCCAGAGTGACAAAAGAAACAGTGCACAGTCAAAACCCTGTCACCTTTTTGCCAGATGAGGAAGGGGCTCCTGAGCATGACTGTGTTGAAGTGACTGAGGAAGTTTACACCAGTCGCCCCAACCTCCAAGACAAACCGCTCCCTTCCCCAGATCAGACACTATTCACAGATGGTAGCAGTCTTGTTAAAAACAGGGGAAAGCTTGCTGGATATGCAGTCACCACTACCAAATGGGTGGTGGAAGCGGCATCTCTACCATGGGGATGGTCTGCACAGTGAGCAGAACTCTGGGCGCTGGTCTGAGCCCTGCAGCAAGCCGCCGGGCAAGTGGTAAATATTTACACTGAGTCTAAGTATTCATTTGCTACCATTCATATCCACAGGGCAATTTATAAAGAAAGAGGTCTCTTAACCACAGAGGGAAAGGAAATCAAAAACAAAGAAGAAATCCTCCAACTGTTTGAAGCAATCTGGAAACCAGACAGTCACCATCATCCTCTGCTGGGGACATCAGAAAGGAATGGACATGGTCACTCAAGGAAACAGGCTAGCCAACAAAGCAGCTCGGCAAGCAGCTGAAGGAACCCACAGAACAGGAGTCCCGGAATTGACACCGCAGCTGTCCCTCTTAGGATGAGAAACTAATCAACTAAGCTATACCCAGGAAAAACAGGAATGGGCTATGAGAGGGAAGGGGTAAGCCAAACCCCCGAAGGAACCTGGCTGCTTCCAGATAATCGGATTTTTGTCCCAAAAGGAGCCGCTCATGCCCTCATCCAGCAATACCACCAACTCACCCACCTAGGGAAAACTGCGCTAGAAGTCTTGCTCGGGAGATACTACTACATAGTCCAGCTAGCTTCTTTCTGTGCCACCATCAAACTTGGCCAGTGCCAAGTTTGTGCCAAAAGGGTTGTTTGTGCCAAAAACAACCCTTTGCAGGGCCCCTGTGCTCTGGCAGGTGTCCAGCACACGGGAACAACCCCCTTTGAATATCTCAGAGTAGACTTCACAGAAGCGAAACCAAGTCAGGGGTACAAATATCTGTTGGTGATGATATGCACCTTTTCAGGTTGGGTCGAAGCTTTCCCCACTTGCACCAAAAAGGCAAGAGAAGTGACTAAGGCTTTACTTAGAGAAATCATTCCATGACACGGGCTGCCACTGTCAACTGGAAGTGACAATGGCCCAGCCTTTGTGGCTGCTGTAGTCCAAGAACTAGCAAAAATGTTAGGAATCAAGTGGAAACTCCATACCGCTTACAGGCCCCAGAGTTCAGGGAAAGTTGAACGCATGAATTGAACCCTCAAAGCCACCCTAGCCAAATTCTGCCAGGAAACTGGTCTCCCCTGGGTAAACTTACTTCCCTTGACCCTTCTCCAAGTTAGGTATACCCCAGGACCCACAGGCTATTCACACTTTGAAATTCTATTTGGGTGGCCACCCCCAATTATCCAGGCCTTCAAAGGAAATCTCATATTTCTGGGGGAGGCTAGCCAAGATCCCATTCTCCACTAGCTGGGGAAAACTCTAGCCGAAATACATAAAACTGTCTTGTCCCAGAATCTCATCCCCCTGGGACACCCGGTGCACCCCCACAGGCCAGGGGACCTAGTCTGGGTCAAAGACTGGAAAAAAGAACCCCTTCAGCCTTCCTGGACAGGTCCACATACTGTGATCATTGTAACTCCTACTGCTCTTAAAGTTGCAGGCATTGTCCCTTGGATCCATCATTCCAGGGTCAAGAAGGCACACTCCGATAAAGAGCATGACAGCTGGACAGCCTAACCCATACCCGGCCACCCCTTGAGCGTGAGTCGCCTGGGATCCCCGAGCACCGACCTTATCAAACGCCTGATGAATGGACCCCTGCTCCTGGTGGATCCTGTGCTTATACGGCCTGCTCGCCTTGGTATTTGGAGTTGGACTCGCCGCTGTGGCCCCTGCAAACTGAACTGTTGTGAATAGAGCCCTAATTGCAATTGCTTCCTGGTGTATAGTAGGATACTTCTGTGCCTTGACTTGCTTGTCCTTTCCTTCCTTGCCCCCTCCCTAGGAGCCAATACCTGCCCCCAAAATCTATGGCAGCTGCAAGTTAGTCAAAGCTGGGCCAAAAAATCTATGCTGAACACTTCAGTCCCATTCTTGGCAGGTGCAACTTCAGCCTCTGTAATATTTGACACTTGCAGAGCAATCCAAAATCATGCTCCTTACACCTTGCTAGTTGCCCCGTACCCCCACGCCCCCATACCTGCCCCCAGGAGAGCATGTAGGGGTCGCAACTATGGGAGTTATGACAAATACTCTGCCGACACCTCCAAAAGAGCGGAGGATTCTGCCACTCTTAGAGCTTGCTGGTAGATGCCACCGCTCCCCTGAAGGGGGTCCCACCAACTTCTCCATATCTCTGACAGAAAATCCCCAGCCCAGCAGGGTGTGGCATAGAAACCTGTGACCCCATAAAGCTCACCTTATTAAACATAACCACCAGATCTGGAAATACCTTTTTAAAGGCCCAAACAGGACTAAAACTAGGAATTGGAATATACCAGTCATTGGGGCTGGACCCAACAGACCTCATACTGGTCCAACTGATCCCGGTAACCCAACCCCCAGAGAAAACCCTGATGAAAAATATCAGTAAACCTGCCCAGATGCTAAAAGCCAAAGTTAGAACAGCCCCCTTCAATGTCCTTTTGAACCAGGTTCGAAATTTCCAACAACTCCTAAATAAATCTCGGCCCAACATAGCTGCCTCCTGCTGGCTATGTACTTCCTCAAGTCTAACCATCTTCCCCGTATATGTCCCATAAAACGTAACCCTCCTGACCCATGACAGCTCTGTGGTGGGAGCCAGGCCCTTCCCAATCCGCATAACCAAACCCCCAGGAAAACTGGCTAACTGTAAAAACATAACTACCAGGTCTCCTTCAACCATCCTCCCTCTTGGAAAGGCCAACTGTAACACCACCCGCCCACTCAATGAGCCTGACCAATGTGCCGCAAACTCTACCACTGGGTCTGTGGAACCAACGCCTTCCAGTAACTACCCCAGAAAGGCCAGGGCATCTGCTACCTGGCTTGGCCAGTACCATCATTCTCTGTGTATGGAGATGAATTGCCTGGAGAGCTCTCCTGGGCCAAATGAGCAATACAGGCAATTCCGATACTCTTAGGACTAGGAGCAGTCGGGAGTGAAGCAGTAGCGGGGGCTTCACTCACAGTTGGTCTGGAGGGCTTACAAACCCTAGCACGGGAAACATCAAATGACCTTGAAGAAATATCGGGGCCTCTCAATGGGTTGCAAGACCAGATAGACTCGTTGGCAGAAGTGGTTATACAAAACAGGTGAGGATTAGACTTGCTCACCGCAGGTTCAGGGGGGATCTGCCAGGCCCTTGGGGAAGAATGCTGTTTCTATGCAAACTCATCAGGGATAGTTAGGGACAAAATGGCCCTACTAAAGGAACGAGCCAAAGACCGTGTAAACCATGTATGCCAGGCATCTGTCAACGGGAACTACTTCTAGCATCTCCTTTCCTGGATTTTGCCATTTATGCCAGTAATAGCCTCAGTCTTCTTTCTCTTAACTTTTGGGCCGTGTGTTCTATGGCCCGAACATAATACACAATACATCACTTCCCGCTTAAACGCCTTAAAACACCAAGTAATGCCTCATGTTAAATATCAGCCCTTGGGGACTATAGAGAAATCCCCATGTTAGCAGATGATACCCCATAAAGAACTATAAGGGCATCAAAAGGGGGGAATGATAAGGGAAGTGCTGGGACCCTAACCCCCCTCAGCAGAAACCCACAGCTTTAGGAAAATAAACTCCCCTTGGTCCCTTTCTCCCCTCCTCCCCTTTTCTCCATGGAATCCACACTGTTAGGAAGATAAGCACTCCCTGTCTGCCCCTTTGAACTGGAATTTACAACTCTAAACAGATAATGACTCTTTTCCTCCCTAATAGTCCTCTGCTTTAGGAAGATAAGCTAACCTTTCAAGGTTAACCCATCAAGACATGGGGCTCAGATTTTTTTAGAGACTTGACTCTCCTCTGGGCCCGCAAGTAATAAAACTTTGTTCATCAGCCTCCCCCAAGTGCCACTTGGGTTTTTTCATTCTGTCTGCTGCAACAGTGGGAATGTAGAATGGTACAGCCACTGTAGAAGACTGTTTGGCAGTTCCTAAGGAAGTTGAATATAGACTTGCCATGTGACCCAGCAATACCATTACTAGGTATATACCCAGAAGAACTGAGAGCAGAGACACAGACACTGCACACCAATGTTCACAGTGACATTATTCACAATTGCCAAAAGTTGGAAACAACCCAGGTGTCCATCAACTGATGGATGGATAAACAAATTGTGGTGTATACACACAATGGAATATTATGCAGCAGTAAGAAGAAGTGAAGTCGTGAAGTATATGACAACATGGATGAACCTGGAGGACATTGTGTTGAGTGAAGCAGGCCAGATATAAAAGGACAAATACTGTATGATTGTGCTATTATGAACTAAACATACTGTGCAAAACTATGGGGTTAATAGAATATAGGTCACCAGAAAATAGAACAAGGGTAGAGAATGGAAAATTGAGGGTTAATCTGTGGAGAATTGTTAAAAAGGGTGTTTATAAATCTTTGGAAATGAATAGAAATGTTTAAAGCATATCATGGTGTTTGTAACTAGCAGTGCTATTGTATGCAAATGAGAGTGGTTGAAAAGGACAGTAGAGGTCATACATATTTCCAGAAAGAAAGTTAAAAACTGTAACATGAGACTGTATAAGATAGTAAAACCTCATGTAAAACATGAATATGGATGAGATAAGACTGTTTTTACAAAATATAAATACAAATATACTAGAAAGAAGGAAAGGGAAGCGGGTGTGGCTCAGTGGACAGAGCCCCCGTTTACCATATGGGAGGCCCAGGTTCGCGTCCCGAGGCCTCCTTGTGAGGGCACGCTGGCCTGAGCGGTGCGGTGGGCTGATGCAGCAACCTCACGGCAGGAAGCGGGTGTGGCACAATGGATAGAGCACCCGTTTACCATATGAGAGACCCCGGGTTCACTTCCCGGCACCTCCTTGTGAGGGCAGGCCGGCTCGCACGGCGCCGTGGGCTGACGCGGCAAGACCTCACAGCAAGGGAGAGATAAGCAGACACAGAGAAGACACGCAGCGAATGGACACAGCAGCACAAGCAGCAAGGGGGGGATAAATA